>JAPKID020003463.1:0-12351 GCA_026931265.2 Tropidonophis doriae
CTGGTCTCCGTGAATGTACTCATTAAGAAAGAGTTTTAGTCTCTTTGCTAAAATTGCGGAGAATAATTTGTAATCTGTGATATGTGGGTATGGGAATATCCCAGAGAAGTGTCAGAAGTTATGCATGCATCTCTCCTCACCTTCTTTGCCATTTCCAGTTTACAATACATTTTGTAAGCACAAATCATCTGAGTCATAACACAAAAAAGTTTCTTCAGAGACCAGTAGTTCTCACATTTGGAAGGAAGGGGGTTGGAGAAAGAGGGAAATTCAGGGGATTGATGACTGAAGGGAGAATGCAATGATACTTACTCAGTGCCTATCAGTCTCTTAGGAAGGTTTCCATTCAACTCAGGTTTAGACCTGCCTGATCCGGATGGCATCAATTGGTTCTGTAAAATGACTTGTCTTTTTCTGGCTCTGGATTAGCTTGTTTGAAAAACAGGGGAGTGCTGTTTTGTTTTTTTCCTTACGCAATACCGGAATTGTGGTTGGTCTGTTGCCTCACTGGTGGGAGAGAGGGTGAACTCTCTATTATAAATTTAAACATGTTGCTGTATTATAGGAATTCCTGTTATGTAGAGGTAACTTACATGAGACTGAAATGACAACACAATATCTGATGCTAAATAACTCTGTTTGATGATTCAGGAGGATACATTGTCTTCATACCTTAGAAATCATGTTTATAAATTTAAACCGGGAGAGACTATCATAAGGCCTGCTGACATTAACAGATGAGCTCTTTTAATTTGTGGAATTGAGTGAACTGGGTCAATCCCTGGATCATTCAGATAGGGACTTAGGTGATTTTTTAAAATAAAAAACACAAAAAATCTGTTGTTTATAAAAAAACACCAAAATAACAAATTTATTTTGTTATCATGGCATGTGATAGACCACTAGTTTTGAAAAGTTATATGTTATAATGAAACTAAACTACCTTTGAAACAACTCAAAGTTACAACAATTCAGAGGTGCTAATATTCACAAATTGTGTAATGATTGTGTGTTAACATCTTTACAACCTGCTGTGTAATCCTGGGCCCTCTCAGTCCCTTTATGATCACTTTATGCCTGACCAATGAATACTACATTTTCAAAACAATGTGGCTTGTTCTAAATTGCTTTGAGTATTGCTTTAAACAGCAGTTATGCCTTAGATACAACAGTACATTAAATTTTTAGTCTTTGCTAAGGAGGAGTAATCAATGGTATGTACTTATCCAAAAGATTTCAGCAATCAATGCTATATACTTATTAAAAAAAAGATGAGGGTTTGTTTATTGAATAATTTGCCTTCAAAATGGAGGATCATCTAAAGCCTTTATCCATTTGCACCTATATCCACTGCATATATTTCTAGATAATACACTGTTACATACCAGTAATACACCCTGATGATTAATTGTTCTGTTGTCTTAGCTGATGGAATGTTACAAGGAATCGCTTGTAATATTGCCTTTAAACTTGTTTTAGAGAGTCAATCCTTTATTTAGATTTCTCTTCCAATGGATGAGTTTAGTAATTCATGATAACCTGACATCTGTAGGTCTGTCCAAGGATAATATCCTATTTAAGTACAGGATATATTTTGGATTTGGAATTAAAGTTGGTCAGGCTAGCTGACTCCCTCATTGTGGACAGAAGATTAAGTGGAACTATTAACCTATGTAGAGAATGTATGATGATCTGGTCTGCCTTATATGCTTAAGATCTTGGTAGATTTTCTATCACTAGGATTGAATACTGAACAGAACTGGTAACTACTTTGAAATATAATCTTCTTTTGAGAAAAGCCTGATCTTGGGTCTTGATTTTCCCTAGTGCCAGATGGAATGAAATTGTGATACTTGGGTTTATCTCTTTCAAATAAACACACATTATTTACTAGGTGAAATGGGCAGCATATTAATAAATTTAATAATTTTTTTTGCATTAACAAGTATACACAGGACTGCTGTCTTCAAGGCAGGACAAAATATTTTTATGGTTTCTTGCAGTAGTTGTCTTTAAAGTTTTTAAGCAGGTTAAGCCAATCTTACATACCACTTCAATTTTATTTATAAAATTATAGGAAAGTGTACTTTAAATACTTAGGGTTTCTTGGGTCATTCCCCCCCCCCAATGTCAGTCACAGTTATGTACCTCTGCTTTAAGGTACCTGATTTCTATGAGTGTTGAAAATTGCCCCCTGAAGCAGGCTTATACTTGTGAAATGTATTACTTCTTTTTCTTGTTCTCAAAATAAATTGTAGAAAGATCAGAATGTGAGAGCCCTCTCTTTTCTCCTGTTACTTTAGCTTAGAGGTTCTATATTTAACCAGTTGCGTAGAACCAGAATCAATGTGGTTTTTACTGGAAGAGCGAACCACTTCAGGGAATTGAGAGCAGTCAGTAAAAATGACAGATTAAATGATGGGGTGGAAGTGGGGGTGGGGTGGGAGTGAGCAAGAATCAAACTAAACCGAAATGAAGTGCAATATTGTAAAACTTACAGAATGCAATTGCTCTATGTAAGTTCACTTATATGCATTAACTCTAATAAATGATAAAACGTCAACAGTTTTATTTTTCAAGATAAATACATGTTAAAGTTCTGATAAGGGTGGATACTGCTGAATTTGGATAAATTTTGGATCCATAAATTAGGATACAATCTTTCTCTACACCTGAAAGTTTTCATCTATGAGTGGTTCTGGGGGCTTGAGAAATAATGTTCCCCTCCTAATGTTTCCCAACAGAATTCATCAGGTTACTTTCATCATTGGCTGCTTGAATAATGTTTGTTTCTATGGTCACTTGTCATCCCACTCAAACAAACAGGGGGAAAGTATTAGGTTTATTTATCGTTTTGATTAATTCTGGGCTCTTATTTAGGGAACTCATAGTTGCATTTGGAGCTTCTATTTTATTTTCAGAACAATAGATCTTTTCTAGATCATAAAGGCTGGTTTACATCATATGCTAAATCAATCCAAACAATAAAATGATGGCTTTAGACAGAAGTGTGTTGCTCTTGTTTGTTTCAGGTTTCTCCCACTGCTTGTGTGCAGAAGAGACCATATTGGTGGAACTATTTTACATTCACTGTATATTTGAACTTGGTTTTGCTGTTTTATCATGAATAGTAACACTTCAAAATATTTTAAAGATCTTACATGGACACCCACCCATTTAAATGTGTGGGTCAGAAATATTTAGATCATGATTTTCATTCTGCTGCCAGATGAACCATTATCTAAGGAATTAGTTACAACTAGTTGCTTTATAAAGTTCTACTTTTATTAGAGACTTAGCAAGGAACATGAGGAATTCACTAAAATTAGGGATGAGAAGACAAAGAACTAAATATGGCATCCTCCAACAACCAGGTGCTTTCCCAATCTGCATGAATTGATCTGTTCCCAGGCAATTAATACATTAGTCAAGGCTAATGTAAAATTTAAGGCTTGGCTTGTGTTTCCTGGGAACAATACTCAATAAGTCACACTGGATCCCCTCAAATTCTTTTTCTGTTCACTGCCATTTTCGCCTGATCTGAGCTGAAAGATGTTTTAAAGTATACTGTTTCATTCTACAAATGTGGGCCTATTTTTTGAAAAACATTTACCATGTATTTTACATGCAGTAAAACTAATACATGACAATGATAGTTGTAATTTTTTTCTCCCATGTTGAAGATGTGTAAAACCTTAATTAATAGAAGAAAAAAATTGAAAGGGTGCCTGTCTCCCTGCAGATTGAATGCTGCAGTCTGGAATTGAACTTGTTCCTCATTCTAAATAATATATGAATGCCTATAAAACAGATATATAGGCACTATATTAGCTAATTCTGTCCTGAGAGCATTCACCGTCTACTGCCCTCCAGACATATTGAGATGGCACTCCCAAATTTCCCAACCAATGTAACACTGATAAGAATTCTGTAAACTGATTTATTAATCTTATCTACTATTTCAATTATAATTAATTCCAAACTGTGTACAGATATGTAAAGAGACATTTAGTGATATTACAAACAACCTTAATACAATAACACAATAAAATTGAAAATAAAAAATTATAAAAATAAACTAGCTGATGGCATAACTGACTCAAGACAATAGACAATGTACCTTGATTTTTAACACTCTCTGAACAAGAAGGTTTCAATGGTCTTCTGGAAATTTATGACCAAACGGGCCATTCTTGGTTCTGGGAGCAAGCTGTTCCAGGGAGGTGGGTGCCTGTAGAGAATTGTAGCTTCTGTGCCTCTCTTCTATCAAAGGTCTCAGTGGGAAATAACATTGAATAGATGGGTTCTGCTTTAATGAAATGGGCAGGCAGATTATATTCAGAAGAGGCCGTCTCAAAGATGTAAGCATTATATATGATAATCAGCACTTTGAATTAAACTTGCAAACAGAGTGGTAGATAACTCAGTTCCCTCAATATTAGTATAACGGTACAGGGACTGATCTCTTAGCTGGTGGATACACATATTCTACACCAACTCAATCTTCTGCATGGTTTTCAAGGGGAAGCCTATGCAGTATGAATTGCAGTAGTCCATTAACTAAGATAGGCACGAGTGACAGTGATAGTGCTCCACACCTCATTCAAAAAAAGGTCACAACTGGACAAACAGCTGAAAGTGAAAAAAGCTGCTGCCCTTCCTAGCTATAGCTTCCTAGCCTCAGCCTCCCAACTGTTCTTCTAGCAGAAACCATGAGTCCAGGGGAAAAAGAACAACTTTAGATTGCTTTTCATGATTAGTGCAACGTTATGAATCAGAAATTGAACAGTTGTGGGGTCACAAGACTGCTGAATTAATTGCCATTTGTCTTTCTTGGGTGGAGTCTGAGTTTCTCCACATCCAGTATCTCAAAACGTGAAAACATCAGTTAGGACTTCTACTATATCATCCAATTTGGTTCAGACTAGAGTCAAGACATAAGAAATCACCAGCATATTATTTAAGAAAATGTAGGAAAGAATTGAGCTCTCAAGTATCCCTTACTGGAGTTCCCGAGGGTGCAATATTTTCTCTAAGCAACCATTAACTGAAATTGCCTCACTTAGGACAAAGAGAAACTACTAAACATTGATGTCTCTAAACCTAAATTCATGGGCACATGGTGGTACAAAAATGATGGCTTTAGTTAGGTTGGAACGTAGGGAATTGGTTAGCAAACTCACATTCGAGAGCCTAGAGCTACTGTGGGGAGGACTGAACTCTTATCATTCAATGGAGCCCACAATTGGGCGTCCCCAGGGCTATGGTGATGTCACCAGCTAATTCTTTCAACCCAGATGTGCCTTGGTGCTTCTGACATGAGTGCCAAACCAAAACTCACAGGTAACCCAGAAAGATCCAGAATCCACAATATTGGGAGCCACTGAGAGATCTATATCAGACAAAAATGGCTGCATTTCTAGTATCCAAATGCTGCCATAGGACATCTTTCAAGGTGAACAATGCATTCATTTTCTATAATTTGACTTCCATGTAGCCGTCTGGCGTCTAGATTATCTTCTTTCAGGATTCTTAAGAAGTAACTGCTGCCCCATCAGCTTCTCCATCAACTTCCACCAAAAGGAAGATTGAAGATAGCATGACAGTTCTTCCAATTCAATGGAACCAGAGTAGGTTTCTTGAGGAGGAGCAAATCAGTACCTTTTCCAAACTGGCGTGTGTTTTTTTTCTTTCACAATTAGATGTTGTTTATTGATCAGACCAAATTCCCTAGCCCCCTCCCAAAACTTGTAATCAGGAGAGGCAGGTTGACAGGTAATAGTGTTGTATCACAAAGAACTGTGTCCATTTCTGAGACTCCCCAGACTCTCACCATCCAATTTCCAACTCAGAGTGAATAGGAGTGATTTTTTTTTCCAAAAATGCCCACCTAAGTGGTTCATCTTTCTCCACAAGGATCCACATCATTCTTAAGCAGTATTATTGCACAGTATTCCACAAATGCAATAAGGACAGAGAAATAATGATGATTTACCATTCTTACCAAATTGGTCTTCAGTGTAGGCCAGGCCAGCAATGACCTGAGATACTCACAGTTTTCTTGGTAGCTATGAAATCCCACACTATCTCCAACACCAAAAAAGAGAGGATGAAAATACTTAGAACTACTTCTTTGGATGAGCTCTGCAGTAAGGTAAAACTGTTCAAGAAAGGTAGCAACCCTGTAGCTGGGAGGATTGTACAACAGTTGTAGCTGTTCTACAAACATTATAGACAAAATCTCATATTTGGACCCCCTGGTACATTGCTTCTTGTATATTATATAGGCTCTCCATAAATGACTGATTCCCATCCTTTTCTGTTGAGGTTGATGAACCACCCAAAAACCAGTCAGATACATTTTGGAGAGAAACCCCCGTTTGTCAAGCCAGGCAGTGCTGACATACCCAGGTTCTTCTTCCTGTCCATGATCACGTTCTTGATTATAATAGATTTATTGCAGACAAGGGGCATTAGATTGGGTGACGATTAGAATCTAATCTGTTTAAGATTATTGTGGCATTTGCAGCAAATATCAACTATCAATTACTTGTACTGTATCAGTTTTCCTCTCTCTGCTCTTACTCAAATCCTGTTCAGTTAACAGAATTCTGAAGATTTACCCTGCCCATGACAATAATATTTGGTCAGCTGACAAACACCAAGATTACTAATCTGCAGTTATTAGTGGCTTATTAGCTCTTGTTATTTATTGTTCCATGCTATTTCACAGCAGTAGTATAATCTGACTTTGTTTTAAACAACTTCTAAATGTTTTGCGTCATGGTTTACGCAACCAATATTCTAAATAAAAAGCAAGATTAAAAAGATCTGAGTAATTTGTAGCTGCAATATTATCTTCACAAAGCAGTTAAATGATTTGCTCCTTATCTTCAATTTTTGATCATAGGAAAAAAATGTTAGCAATTCTTTGCTGTCCCTAATCGACTTTCATTGTGCAGCTTAATTAAACGCAAGGGAAAAGTATTTTGGAACAAATTAAAAATGCTTACTTCAGAAGAATCTACTGCATTCTGTGACAGACTAATACAAGCTGATATTTGTAACATTAGGTTTTTCTGAATGCCCAGCTTCATAAAAATGGCATGACTAATATTTTACTCCCTGCTATAAACATAAGATACGCTGTGAAATAGAACAGAAGTGAAGGCAAATCTTTTTCCATACCTAGACCCTTCTCTCCAGTCTTTCCCTTCCTCTCTCAGTGGGTTCCTAATTTCCTCTATCCAAATAAACTTCGCATATAAAACCTGTATAAACTCCACTCTAGAGATTTTACTTCCAGCTACTAAAATCCCGGAGAACATGCAAAATTCAGATGTCTCCATCTTCAATCCTCACAATTTCTGGTCAGTTCAGCTGCTCCTTGAACTTGATATATGTTTTTCTGGCTTCGCTTGCCATACTTTATTGTCTAAGTTCTCTATTTCAATTCTTTATTTAAGAAGTTGTGGGTGCTTCATCACTGGAAGTTTTCAAGAAGAGACTGGACAGATATCTGTCAGAAATGGTATATAGGGTCTCCTCCTTGAGCAGGGGGTTGGACTAGATGGCCCACAAGGTCCCTTCAAACTCCGTTATTCTATTCTATTCTATTCTATTCTATTCTATTCTATTCTATTCTATTCTATTCCATTCCATTCCATTCCATTCCATTCCATTCATCTCCCTACTATAGTAAAGAAAGATGAGAGATACGTGTATTGTGTGAGAACCTGCAGCTTCCTAAATGCACTTTATTAAGGGTTATTCAAGGACGTGTCTTTAGATACTAGTGTGCTGGAACAGTCAGTTGTACCTATGCAATATTTTGTAGACGAGACTATTTTTGTGTGAGGCTAACAGTAAAACAGCATACTTTTTTCACTTTTTTGTGGTATTCATATTTATTGATAGGAATACTTTGTCCTAAATATCTTTTTAACTTCAGCTTGTGTTGTTTGATCTCATAATGTTGGGGAGTGCTTGAGAGCAGAGTTGACTGACTTCGGGTTAAGCTATGATGCATTTGAAACCACAGTAAATTGCATTTTTAATGGATGCAGTTTTGTAGAGTTGGTACTAGTCCAGTTCCGCAAGAAGGAACTGCTTCATTTATCTCCCAGCTCCTGAGCTTTATTTCATGAAAAACAGCTTGATGTTTTTTTCAGCTCAACTTAGAAGAACAGAGATAGTGTCTCACCCTCTGTCCAGAAAAAAAAAGTACATATAAAAGGAAAGTCAAGGATGAGAAGGATTTATTGTTTTATTGTTTTGTATGGAGTGGCAATAAACTTCTATTAGCAAGATCTGTGGCAGTTTCAGTAGGGAACAATTCTGGTTCTAGTTTTGCACATTTTAGGGCCAACAGATGGAAAGATACATGAATCATCTTCAAACTCCATTTGAAGATTGAGGAGAGGAAGCAATAGTATAGCATGGAAGTGTCTTTATAATCCCTTCTATGCTTTATTGAGTCTATGAGCCAGCCCAATTTAAAATGCAATGTTTAATATTGCAAGTCTTAACTAGCTTGGAGACTAGCTTATTGGAATGTTCCAATATTCTTCCTCATACATATTTACTAAACTTTAATATCATTTTCAGAAGACTTAATCAGAATTAGATGAGTAACTACCAAAGAAAAGATATTCTAGTTGGTTAGTATCTATATAGTAGGTCAATATCAAGATAGTAGTAATTTTGTTGTTGAGCTAGTTTTACAATCATCTGATGTCAATTATATGATCTTTCTGATATCAGATATGGACTGTTTGGTCATTCAGTCCTTTCAGCACTGTTATTAGGAACTCTTAGAATTTGAAATGACCTTAGGCAAAGGTAAAGTTTCCCCTCACACATATGTGCTAGTCATTCCTGACTCTAGGAGGCGGTGCTCATCTCCGTTTCAAAGCCGAAGAGCCAGTGCTGTCTGAAGATGGTCATGTGGTCGACATGACTAAATGCCGAAGGCCCACAGAATGCTGTTACCTTCCCACCAAAGGCGGTCCCTATTTTTCTACTTGCATTTTTACATGCTTTCAAACTGCTAGGTTGGCAGAAGCTGGGATAAGTAATGAGAGCTCACTCCATTATGGGGCACTAGGGATTCAAACCACTGAACTGCCAGCCTTTCTGATTGACAAGCTCAGCATCTTAGCCACTGAGCCATCACATCCCTTGAAGTGACCTTAGAGGTCATCTATTCATCTCCGTTCAGTGCAAGACCCACTATAACATCTTGGATCATAAAGCTTTTGTTTCAAGATTTCCTTAGCAGAACCTATCACTTCATATGGGAGCCTAGTCTACTGTCTAATTTCTTATACAATCAGAAAGTGTCTCCTGAAACCTAACCTTGTAGTTTTAACCTATTGATTGTGGATCTGCCCTTTGGAGAAACAGAAAATAAGTCCACTACCTCTTCTATGTGGCAGCTATCCAGATATTTAAAGAATGTTCCTAACATTTATTTTTATAGGTTAAAAATACCAAAATTCTTCATCAATATACCACTGTGTATACCAATCTCTCCACTGGGTTTGCTTCCAGATCTGTCAACATCTTGATATTTCTTTGAACTTGCTCCAGTGGGACACTGTCCTTTTTGAACTATGATATCCTGAACTCATGAATTCCAAGTGCAGTTGAACCAAAACAAACTTGAGTGGAACCCTTATTTTCAGCAAACTGGACTCTAGGGTACTTTTAAAGCATCCCAAGATATCATTTTTTACCAACTGATCACACTGTGAGCTTGCTGTTTATTTAGCATTAGGTTGATAAGTCACTCATAGCCCTTTCACAACTACTAAGTCTAAATGAGGTCTTACCCCAGTCCTATTGTGTAATCCTTGATTTAAACCACAATTGGGAAAGAATTTCCATTGTCAAGTAAAACAGTATTTTATGTTTTTTTTAAAAAAAATCACACTTGTTAAGTGAATCATGCAGCTATTAAGCAAATCTGGTTTTCCCCATTATCTTTGCTTGAAGCCGGCTGGGAAGGTCACAAATGATCACATGATCTTGGAGTATTGCAACTGTTATAAATATGTACCAGTTGCCAAGAGCCCACAGTTTAATTCATGACCATGGGAATGCTGTGGTAGTCGTATATCCAAGAACTGGTTGTAAGTCACTTTTTTCAATGCCATTTTAACTTTGAATAGTCACTAACAAAAGTATGCCTACACTTCTCCTTCTCAGGTGAGGACTTTCTATTTCTGCCTGTTAAAATCCCACCATGTTCATTTCAGCCTATTGTTCAAACTTATCTCCACTTTTTAAAAACTTTCTTGCACCTCTGAAGTATTAGCCATCCTTCCCACCTTTATGTCATCTGCAAAATCAATAATTCAAGTCCCTCATCCAAGTAATTTGATAACACTGTCAAACAACTCAATATATCCCTCCAAAGCTGAAGTGGAGCCATCAATGAAAACTCTATTTGGGCATGGTCACTCAGCCCAGTGTTAGTCTAACAGTTGTAATAGCCAGCTTATATTTTTTCATTTTATTATTGATGATATCATGAAAAACTTTACTGAGGGCTATACTATGACCTTGGCATTTCCCTTATCTATTTGTGTAGTAACTCAGCCTAAAAGGAAGATAAGGTTAGCTTGGCAGAATTTATGTATTGCAAACCCATGCTGGCTCTTGTTAATTGTTGCATTGCTATCCAAAGCTCACAAATACGCTGCTTAATAATCTGCTTAATGGACCTTGCCCTATGTAGATGTCAAATTGACAAGTATGTAATTTCCATACAAACAATCTGATTATAATCTCAAATTGCAGAAAGGGGAAGAAGACTTAAAAAAAAAAAAGCTGGGAAGAAGGATCCACCCCTCCGATTCTCTTCCAAAAAGAGAGAGAAAATGTGACATTTCCCCCTCCTTTACAAATCAGCTATCAGTATCGCTAACTCTTCTACTAATGAAAACCATACATTATTTTTTTCAGCCTGGGACAAAATGGTAGCTGCCACCTTACATTTTAAACTCCTCCATGGACACTCTGAAAGGTAGGATTGGGACAGCTGGAAGAAAGAACGCGCAGGGACGTTGGGGAGTGTTTTATCTCTCTGTGTGTGCATGCACACACCACTCACATATACTCAAAGAAGGAAAGAGATGAGACTTGAAAACCAGAAGGAATTGGAAAAGCAGCAGAGAAACATGTAATGTGGGGAATGTGCTAGGAAGTTGGTGCAAGAGTGGTAGAAATTAGGCCTGTTGGGGGGTCATGCATAACTCTCATTAGGCTGCATCTGGCTGAAAGTCTACTGTTTTTTTAATTCTTGCTTTCTATAAATGATCTCCAGAGCATTGCTACAAGTTGACAAACACATTTAGTAAATAGATATGAAATTACACATAGCCTTGATCTTATGGAGCAGTTGGATGAACGCTGGATTGGGAGATTCAAGAATTCAAGCTGGTTTGGTTCTTCTTGGCTTAATTGTAACCAAAATGTTTCTTTTGTTTTCTTCTTAAAAATGCAATCTCAACAGTGAGAATGGTTTATGTTTCTGGGTTGTGGGAAGACCTAGATGCTAAACATTGGAAACGTTATTTAATCAGGCATTAAAGAGACTTGGCCTCTCTCCCCTTACATTTTGCCAAGGGCTTGATCAGTTATCGCATCCCTCGGACTTTTTACGCTTGTAGTCTTGATTAAAACACAAGTCTAAATAAAGTATCTGAGGATGAATGATCCAGAACCGATGTGAAACCTGCACAGGAAAAATTGCTATTAATGTCCTGGTCGGAATAAAGCATTTAGTAACACTCACCAGTTCCCTGGAATTATGAGAATTTTTTTTTTTTACTTTGCTGTATGGAGTATGCTGGAGAGTGATGATTTGTCTGTCAATAGTGCCAAGAACAGCTGTTTATATTGCTGTATTCAGCAATCTGCACTGTTGTCAGGCACTTGAGTCAGGTTAAATAAAGCTGTGGGAGGCTTATCTTCAAACTGGCAACTTCAGAAGGCTGAAGACAAAAAATAAGGTGAGCGGATCAGCACTGATATAAGCTTTCTCACTTACAGGTTAACCTACCTAGAAACAAGTCGTGAATTGTTAGTACAAATAAGAAAATAAAAAGTCAAGAGAAGTGTTTCATTCATCTTTCTTTTCCTTTTTATGTATAATTGAATTTAATACTGTAAAATCTTATAAGTGGGAAGCAATTTATCTTTTCACTAAGTTCTGTGATTTATTTAAAGCATTTCGGCTCTCTCACTATCTCCCGATCTCCCGATCTCCCGATCTACCCATCCATCATCTATCTATCTATCTATCTATCTATCTATCTATCTATCTATCTATCTATCTATCTATCT
>JAPKID020003464.1:0-12351 GCA_026931265.2 Tropidonophis doriae
TAGGGTCTCCTGCTTGGGCAGGGGATTGGACTAGATGACCTGCAAGGTCCCTTCCAACTCTGTTAATCTGTTAAAATGTATGGTACAATGGTATCCAGTTCCCCTTCAAAACACTTGCACCTGTTCCTCAAACAAGCGTTTTGAGTCTAGAAGGACCCACAAATTGCACACCTGGTCAGTCTGCAGCAGTCCAACCCCATCCAGAATAAAATATGGAAAAGTCCCTATATATAACAGTAAGAATTATGTTTTTTTTTAAATGTTACCTCAGGAGAAGGTAATTCAGTTGGTATGGTCTCCTCTATTGTAAATGTAACCAGCTTGTCACGCAGAATACTTTTTAGATAATCCGCCATAACTTCCTGCTGTTTAGGACTACAATGATTCTCTAGAGACAATATCAGAGGATAATCAGAGACCTGAAAATGCAATTTAAAAGTTATTAACCTCCTTAATTGCACAAACAGGAAATACATATAACTAAAATAAACAATATTGCAATTACAGATATTTTCATTAAGATGCAAAATATACTATGGCATCTTAAAGTGGTCCAAGTAAGTAGCTCATAGTGCTGCTTCTGTAAAGGGCTTACTTTCCTTTCAATATGGTTGTCTGCAGTAGTGAGAGGAACCAAGCCGTCTTGGTGCTGAAGAGATCACACATTCCCTCCTCTTTCGTCTATTCTTTTCCACTGCAATTGCAGACATGGGTTGGAACAGAGCTTTTATTTGATTCTACCCATTTTTAAGAGCAAAACTTTCTGCCCAACAGATTGTTTCATGGTCCATGTGGTAGGTGCCTTTTGTTTTATGCTGCTGAATTCTCATCATCCATTAAAACTCTGAAGGCATGTGGGTAATTAATTAAGAGTATCTTAAAACATCTGGTAGGTATGTCACACATGTACCTACCACAAAGGCATACTTGTCAATCATTTGGATGACGGTCATAAAGCTTATTTTGTTTGTTAATGTATAACCATGATAAACGACAGGATCATTATTGGGTCCATCCCAGCAATCAATTTCCAGACACCGGCATCCTTTCATCAGAGCACTTTAAAAAAAAGAGAGAGAAATGGAGTCATATATTTGCTACTGAGAAACTAAAAATGAAAAGAATTTTCTGGCATTCTTAGTCTGGTTCAAAAGCTAATGGAATTGATGTCCTCTAACACAACTGGGGGAATGAGTGTAAAAAACTTCTATTTCAAATTCTACCCACAAGGAATTGTAATATGTAGGCTTGGGTCATTTAAAATAAAGAGAATTGCTTATTCAACATTGTCATTAAAAGTTTGTTATGACACTGTCAGCTTTCTTTAGCTGCAGTTGTGAGGAAATAGTCAGTACCTGGTCCAAAGGAAAGCCCTCAGGGCCTGGTCCAGCTACATAACCCAAATTAAATTTGTTTCAAAAATTTTTGTTAATCTATTTTTGTTAACAGCCAGAGCTGTTACTCCATAGAAAATACATTTTAAGATTCTCATACATATTTTCAGTCATTTTGAAATGGCACATTATAGGGCTATTACTATGGAAAGTTGTGATTGAAAAATATTCTTAGAAAACACATATAACAAAAGCACCAGCTATGATTAAAAAGTTGTCTGGCTACAATAGTGATAAGAACTGCACATATAAGAAAAATGTAAAGCATGTTATTTATAGACCATTTATTTTAACTTGACTAGTTTGCTCAGAAAAATCCTCAGGAAAGAAGTTTCTAAAGCAAGTATTTGTCTGAAAAAAATGCACAGTGGGCTACCCAACAGTATTCCCAAAAGTTAATGTTGTAGCACAACTGCTGTAGTATACTATGCAAATTGTGCTTCTACAGCTTCTGGAAAGTAAACTATGAATCACCATTAAGAAAAGACTATTGCACTGTGAGCCCCTGAAGGGCAAGAGTATTAAGATTTGTACCCCAAAGAAAGGACATAAAACTTGGTCCCATTAATTTCAATGAGTTTTAAAGTCCTAACAACTGTAAAACTCCTTACATAGCAACGTTTCCTGGAATACTTTAAAAGGCAAATGGGGACTCTACATGTTGAATATTTGCCACTTTTGGCTTTAATTTTAATTTTTCATTTAATCAAATATAGCTTTAGAATCATAGACAATTGTTCTAATAGACAATGATTTTGCTAGTTTTGTTAGTGAATCCATCCCCTGAATAGTGCAGAAACTCAATTAAAATATCCCAGACAGGAATTATCTTCACTCAATTTGTACATATCCAGGGAAAAGTGTTCCACTTCTGTAGGTACTGTAGGTCCACCCTTGAATTGTTCTTACTGGAAGTAAGTTTTTTCTAGCATTCAAGTAGAATTTGCCTATCTTAACATAAATCCATTATTCCATTTTCAAAGCTCTAAAATGTTTGAAAATAGGTTCTGACTTGAGAAAATGTTTACAGGTATTTGTAAAATGCACTTGTATTCCCCCTATTTCCAAGAGGTTAAATATTCCCAGATCTTTCTAGCCCTATCAATCTGTGAATCTTTTCCAGTTTATCTGCATTCCCTTGAAAACAAATTGCCCAGAAATTGAAACAGTATTCAAGTGTGTTGCCTTTTTATAGACATATCACACTGCTTAGACAGTTGTGCTTGGAATGACCCTTGAGCTTGCATAAATATTCACTTTGCAATTAATTATTACTCAAAGATCAAATTCACAACTATTATTTAATACCTATAACTGTAGATTTGACATTGCTCTTGTCTAAGTTTAATATCATTTTGTTATTTTCAGCCCATTTATCTAATCAATCAATATTATTTTAAATTATTTTTTTTGTTTTCTAGGATATCAATTATCCCACTCAATTGTATGTAATTTGTATGGAAGAATTATTATATTTGATTCCACCTTGATAAGAGTCTTCACAAAACACTTGAATACAATTTTTGAAGCAGCTTCAAAATTTTATTATGATTCTATTCAGCCCACAGTTTTTACTACATGGAGTACTTTACCAAATGTCTTGATGAAGTCAATATATACTATGTCTATGGTGTTCCCACGGTCTGCTAAACAAGCTATCTAATTAAAAATGAGACATTAGCCCAACAAGATTTGTTCTTGATAAATATATATTGCCTTCCAGTAAATACATATTATTTCAAGAATTAACAACACAGGCAGTCCTACATGATCTGCTGTTTAGTATCAGACTACTAGTCTTCAGTTCATTATATCTACTTTTCCAATTTTTTGAATACAGTACATACAGCAGATAACATTTTCTAATTACCTGGCAATTCACCTTTATCAGTCAAAAAGAATATATAAAGATTCTAGAACACATCAGCAAATTATTTTAGAATTCTACAATGTAATTCATGGCCTTCTACTCAAAGTAAAGAGGTCTTTTATTGTCATTTTCACTAAACAGTTTAGGTTTTTTTATTTTGAAAAGGAGCCTATTTATTTTTCTCTATACTTCCAGGCTATCAATATCCATTCTTCCTTAGTAATATGTCTCTCTCTTACATATGTTTTTTTCTGTTTTCAGAATTGTTTAGCATTTTGTGTAATTATACAGGTAGTTCTTGACTTAAAACCATTTGTTTAGTGATTGTTCAAGTTACAAAGGCACAGAAAAAAAAATGGACATACGATCGTTTTCACACTTACAACTATTTTACACAGTTACAACTATTGCAGGATCCCCATTAGAGGTGGGTTGCTCCCGGTTCGGCCAAACCGGTAGTAGCGGCGGTGGGAGGCTCCTCCTGCCCACTTCTGTGCATGCACAAAACCAGTAGTAAAAAAAATGGCAACCCACCACTGATCCCCATGGCCACATGATCAAAATTTGGATGCTTGGCAACTAGCTCATATTTATGATGGTTGCAAGGTCCTGGGATCATGTGATCATCTTTTGTGACTTTCTGACAAGTCAATGAGGAAGCCATATTCACTCACCAACCATGCTAACTTAATAACTGCAATGATTCACTTAACAACTGTGGCAAGAAAAGTGGTAAAATGTGGCAAAATTCACTTACATCCGTCTTGCTTAGCAATGGACATTTTGTGCTTGTAAGTTGAGGAATACCTGTATTAGTTATTGTGCTTGTAAGGAGGAATACAGATATTCCTCTCTTTTTCTAATTGGAATTATTTGCAGTTATGCTTTTAGTATCTCCTAGAATTCTCATCCATTAGCTTTTTCTGAAATGGAATCTGTTCAACTTGCTCTGAATTTATTAAAATCCACTTTTATGAAGTCCAAGGCACACGATCAAATGTATTAAAATTTAATCTCCCTTCACATTAAGAAAAATAATATTAAATGGCTATTTCCTGTTTCTACTGTTTCTACTTCCTCAGCTAAGTCTCCTCAACTAGGAGAGTCAAGGGGGGAGGGGGGAATCAGATACTCAGAATGAACAATCAATAGGTCTCAAGGCACAACTCTTGCACTCAGCAGCTATTCAGGAGATAAAACTTTTCACCCCTCACAATTGAGTATATCATCCTTCAAAAAAGAGAGATTATGTTCATTCTTCTTTTTTATCTCTCTATTGAACTCTACTGGCAAACTACTATTAGCATTCTTTGTTCACTCATTTTGTCTGACAGAACCCTATTAAATAAGATACATGGTTTTACAAAAGTTGTTTTAAAGATAGACATAGCAGGAAGCCCTACAGTCAAGGTTAGGGCACAAACATTTATTATATTAGCTTTTCTCAGAGGAGACAAAGTAGAAACAGTTTATTAGCAGCAGCATTATTAGAAGTCACAACAGATTCCAAGACAGGTTCTTGAGTTATCCTTAGTTTGCTTTTCTTCCCAGTACCCAACCTCTTAAACTCCACCAGGAACCCTCCCAGAAACAACTAACTACTCTATTGTAAAATATAGATACACAGATTAGGTGAAACATTGCTCAATAGCAGTAACTGCAAGAGGGATTTTGGAATCCTATTGGACAATCACTTAAATATGAGCTCCATGTGCAGACCGAAAAAATAATTTATCTGCGGCTACTACAAATATATTCCTACTCTCTTACTGAATCTTTGACAATGTTTAAACAGTTTTATTTATCTGGCTTATATCTTTTGTTTTCCTGTCTTCCTTTAACCCTCTTATATTAGCAATAGCAGCAGCATCTATACTTACATAACCCTCCACAGAGCTTTATAGCCCTCTGTAAGTGGTTTACAAGACAGCATATTGCCCACAAAAAATCTGGGTCCTCGTTTTACTGACCTCAGAAGGATAGAAGGCTGAGTCAACTTGCAGCCAGTGAGATGTAAACTGTCAAACTACTGGCAGCCAGAAGTCAGCAAAATTAGCCTGCAATAATGTATTCTAACCACTGCACCACCACAGCTCTTGCTAGTTGCTAACTATAACTTTTGATAGTATGTATGTTTCATCATACACAAGTGGACACTTCAGAAGGACAACAATATCTTACCTTAGAAAGCTAAGCAATGTTAGACCTAATCAATATTTGCAGAAGAAACTGTCCTAAAATCTCAATGCAAAAGTTCTAGGCTAGCATGAGAATAGATGGCAAGCAACTTCCATAGTCTTGCTAAGAAAATGAGATGGATGCATCCATATAAGTTCAGCTAGGCTCGATTAATTTTTTTCTCCCTCTTAAGTGAAAAAATGTTCTGTACATATTGTTTCCAGGCTCAAGAAACTAGTACGCTTGGGAGGTCTGTCTCAATTATTAACATATGTTTTTTAAACCTTATACACGGCACTAGCTCCTAAAAATTCTAGGTTTTCAATGTGCTTGTTCTTCCCTCTTGCTGCTAATCTTCTGCGATCTGTTTCTCAGTTCTTCCTTCTGTGCACCGGATTGATCCATATAAATGAAAGAACTTCTGGAACTGAGAAATAGCACAAAACATGGTACAATTCTAGTTCTCTAATGAGAAATCCTAGAATACTATAAGTTCTTACACCCCTTTATTCTCTGATGCTTATTGTTCATTATGTTTAATGGCCTGCCTCAAAATAGCTTTTGCAAATCTTAGAAACTCTGAACGCTTTATATATATACATAAATATGAGTAAATGAGTTTTTAAATCATGCAGTGGACTATTTATGCAAAGTAGACATTTTACCCTAGCATGCCTTGGCACAGGCTATATGGGTTTCCTTGGTATATTATATTTTGAAAATGTATATTCTCCTCTTTAAATCAAAACCTGATAGCAACACTAAAATATTTATCTGTCATATTGAATTGTAGTTTAGCTACTTTGCTTTTTGTTTGTAGTTTTCAGTGGGTTTTTTAAAGACGTTTTAATTTAATTTAATGAGATTCAGGGAAACAGAAGCTGTCCTACTGAACTACTTATTATATTAAACGGACGATTCAAAATGGTTACAAATACCTTGCATAGCCCCACAGGTGACTTGACCCTATTAGCTGATCAGATAGGAGGTAGGTGTTGTGTGAGGATGAAATAAAGTATTCACATAGCGGACGGGACATATCCTGGTAAACAGTTCTGTGCTCACTTTTAAATATCGCGCAGTCCTCAGAGGTCACATATCTTATAAATCCTTCAAATGTCATCTCTTTATTTCTCCTTGCTGAAAGCCAGAACATTACAAACACATATATATCTCCAGCATGGACACAAAAAAATTAAGCACAAACTGAAAATATTCCATTCTAAATATATTAATGTAACGTGGAATGTCAGATCACATGTGAAAATCTAAACTGTTCTTGCACTCAGTGATGAGGAATTGAAAGAAAATGAATCACATGAGATGTATTTTATATGCTCATAGAACTTAACTAACTCAGTAATTGAGTGATACCTTTCATAAGCTTTGGCTAATGCACAGTATCTTTGTCTTCCTAGTTATCCAGGTTATGCTTAACATCCTATAAATGAAATTCTCTCAAATTGATACACTATTATCAGTCAGATCACAAACTACATTTGATATTAGCTAACATACTATGCTGCATACTTGTTTGTGCATTTAGTATATACTGTAAACCAATAAATTCTGTCATATCGTTTCCACATGTAAGACTTAATACTATGCCTGGGAGCCTTTCAGAATGTTCAGCTGGGCACCATTGTATGGACTGTTATACAATAAGTTAGATGCCCAACAAAATAAAGCACCATCATCTTTCAAGGTCTCATCTGAAATTGTCAAAATGACAAGATACCATGACCTTATGAGATCTCTATTTCTTTTAATTTAGTGAGATTGTGAGGAAATGGATGCATCCATGGCTGCACTTGATTCTGTGGCCTGGAGGTACAATTTTGTTAACCCCCAAGTCAGAGAGCATGTCTATTCATATTCTGTCTCGAAAATAGTTCAGTAGGAATCAACTAGGAATTGTAGTCTTAAGTTTCATCCATTTAAAATTATTTTACAAACACAATGAAACATAAAACCCTATCCTTAACTGACTACTGTCCTCTGATTCTAAAGCAATGCTGCAGCTCTTATTTTCCCCAATTATTGTTCTTTATTTAAAGGATTTTATTTTCTAAAATCACTCGATATTTTAACACACATTCTGTATTTGACACCCAAATCTCTTTCATTTTTTTTCCCTCAGGAAATAGCAAATCTCAAACTTGTTCAAAGCCTTCCTTCAAAACAAAGTCAGTTAAGCACCATTATTATTGTTTTGTCTCCTTTCTATCACATATTCATGCAATATAAAACCAATGCAATATAAATATGTGCCGTATCTATTTATTTATTTATTACATTTATTTTGTGCCCATTTCACTTTACAAAGTGACTCTCGCAGAGAGACTCTGGCCCATCTCTATGTATGTATAGATGTCTCCCAGGATCAGGGTTAAATTTGAGGTTTCATAGGAGAAAGATTTATTCTATGCAAGAAAGGACTTCTAGTCACACTAATATCATGCAATGCTGCAAAAGAGAAAATAAAGTACATTTGCTGTTAATAGGACTGATTTACCAAATAAATCTGTTTAGGTAGGATATTAGTATTTTCATTTCTTTATTTTATAAGAAAAAAATATTATGGATCACAAAACTTTATCTATTGAACTTTTTTTTAAAAAAGGTGTATAACATGCTTCTATTTATATATTTTATATATTTAGTCTCACATTTGGGACTTACGAGGTTCATGATATAGAAATGAATTCTTTAAAAAGATGCAAAAGGCCAAATAAAATGAGGGCTTAAGGGTATGAAGCGCATGACTGGCTTTATTTCCACCCAAAGCATACTTTACTTTTATTCTTCCCTTTTGATCCCAATTATTTCCAAGGCTCACTTTTTTAGGCTACAAGTTCTTTAGGAGAGTAACTGTATTTTTTAAGGAGGGACACTTTCCTACATCTAAGCCCCTAGGACAAGCAAGCTGCAACTAATTAATTGACTGCATTCATTGTTATACATACATACTTCAAAATGTTAAACAGATCATAGGCTACACTCCTAAAGACAATATATCAGCTCTCATTCTTCTATTCCAAAGCTGCAAGCAGAATATATATACAGGGTATGGTCTGTTTTTATCTACTGCATCTTATACTGCCACGCTCCACAAGCATACTATTACTGTTCCAGCAGGTCTCTACAGTAGAAATTTGATGCTGTTGTTGCTAAGTGCTAAGAAGCTAAGAAGACAACAGGATTAAATATACTACTTTCAAATGCAAAGGTTATGAAGACAAACAGCAATTAAAGACTGTTTCAGATGTTTAAGGCAAGAGGACCATTTAATTCTCGTAACTGCCAGATCAGAGGAGATTGGCTTGCTTATTATATTTCACAAGTATGCTCCTTTTCAGAATCCATTTTTGGCTCTCTTTGCATACTCATCCAGATGCAAAAGGCAACTCAAATGTGATCACGTGTAATTATGGCATACTGTACTTAAACTGCCACTACATGAGCAAAATCTCTAGCCCACCCAATGAGCCATCAAATTTTGCAGAGTGAAAGGTCCAGACATGAATCTGCTCTAGCCACACTGATATGATTATTTGTATTGAGATCTTAATTACAATCCTTGTGTACAAAATTTATATATTCTATTGTTTTTAATGCAAAAAAGGAGTAGAAAATAATAAAAGCAAATCAAGAAAAAAAAATATTTTTTATTATCTAATACCAAAAAATACCAAAAAATTCAAAATATATATTTTTCTCTCCCCACCTTTGGAGCCTATAAATACAGTCACAAATATATAAATGAATAATGTATTTGTATGCTTGTAGGCTTATAACATAATATATTTTCTTACTAAGATGACTTGCAAGATTTATCGAGTTTACATTAAATTTCTGTTCACAAATTCTTTCTGAACAGAGGACTTTAAAACAAAAATCTCCACTTGAGAAATCCCTGGCAAAACAGCTTTTATACAATAAGTCACTCCTGGCAAATGGACTAGACATGCAGTTTCATGCTATTTAGCCATGAGAATAATTCAGCAATTTTAGCATTTAATTTAGCAAAATTAATTGCTGAGGCATTTTTTCTCATAAAAGTGCCATGCAGTGATGGGAGGTTATGGTAGCTTTTCTGCACTGTGGCACACTTCAGTGATTTTGACATGTTTTTCTAAGCTGCAGAACAGCAAATATGGGACATTTCAAGGAGTTTTTTCTGGAATGTATGGAAGACAGAAATGGCAAAGTCACTCAAGAAACCTATGTGGATATGTCCATGAAGTTCCTAGGAGTCAAGCTAAACTCAGAGCCTACATATACAAACACGCTCTCACACTATTATACTTAACTTCTTTGTTTACAACCCAGTAAACCCTTAATTCAGGGTACAGTTGGAGCAACTGAATAGAGCTGAGTGTTTATTGGCCGGATGCCCTTCCTGATGCCATGCAGAGTTCACAGCATATATGTTTTTCTTTGTGTCCTAGGAGAGAAACATTTGCCACTATCTAGAATGCTCAACCTTCTAAGTGGGAGGCAAGCATCTTCATCACTAGGCCATCATGCCACTCACTTTTATACCAAAGAAACCTAAAATAATAACAAACATGCTCTTAATTTATTTCATTTTTCATTATGAAATGTGTATGTCACTCATCACAGCAAGAGAAGACTCTAGGCAGTTTACAAGTACAAGAAATAGAATAAAACATTAAAATATTACAATAAAAATATTAGCATTAAAATTAAAAAGGGGACAAGATGCACATTGATTAGAGGTAGTTAGTTCATTAGCCTCTTTCAGTATGTTCTCCCTCAGGCTAATTGGCAGAGCCTGGTATAAGCTCTTTCAGAAAGCCAAGATAATGATTGGAGATCTCACTTCAAAAGGCACGATATTCCAAAGGACAGTGCTATAACTAGAAAGTATCTATTATTGTACCCCACTGTCCAGAATTCCTTGAGTGCTGGGGTTTCACAGTATGCCCTTTCTGCCAGCCTGGATTGGGCAAGCCAATCCCATTGGGGTGAGAAAGTTCCTCAGGTAATGATAATGATAACACTTTATGGATCCATGCCATAAAGGGCTTTAAAGGTGATTACTTGAATTGGACCTGGAAGTAAACTGGGCAACACTGCAGCTAGTGCAACAGTGGCGCTACATGGACCGCCCTCAGAGCCCCAATAATGTCTATGGAGCTGCATTCTATGCCAGCTGTAGCTTCTGAATATTCTTCAAGTCTTATGTGGAGTTTATTGCAGTAGTCCAGACATGAGATGACCAGGACCTGAGTGACTGAGGCAGAGATACCCACAAAAGTGGGTATACAACATTAAATTGTGCAAAGGTTCTCCTAGTCGTGATTGTCACTTGCTCTTTAAGCAGGAGTCATGAGTCCAGAAGAACCCCCAAGTTGCATACCATCTGCCTGGAACAGTACAACCCCATCCATTAATTTAACTCTTACATATACTACTTGTCTTGTTTGATGTATGACTTATTTGTCTAGAATTTCATTAATTGCCACATTTTACAAATAAGGTACATTTACAATTACTTATGATCACAACCTACAGTACAAGGCATCAGAAAAAATCTCACCCCTAACACCTTCTGGAGTTCATTGCTTACTAATTGCATGCTAATTGCAGGACTCTTATCATCTTCCACTAAATCAGGAATGAGCAAGTGCTAAAGAGTCAAAAGTGATAACCCAGACTTTTAGTCTAAAGGACCTAAATAGGCTACCTATTAACAGTGGTATTGTAACTGGAAATGGGACACCTGACATTTTAAAGCCTGGTTTTTTAGAATAAGGAAAGAAATAATATGCTTTGGGAGACATGGCTATCATTTCTATACTTAAACCACACAAACCTAAAAAACGCCCCCCAAATATGTTGCCAAAGTTAAACATTTGCCATCAACTTCTGGCTCAAGCTCAGCATAACAGGGACTACATATGGCATAACACATTTTATCTACGCTCTAAATTTTAAAATATTAACAGTTAATATTAATAATTTTCTTTTGTTAATTTAATTACTTTTTCTATTCTATTAAGATTAGAGTTAGGGTTTCCCAAGAAGAAAAAATACAGTAAAAGAAAAAAAATGGTACATTTCTTGCTACCAACTTTGCGTATTTATATTAATTCTGTATACAATGTCCACTTCTGCATCCTATCTTTGTCTCCTTCCAAAAATGTCAGTAAGACTTCAAAACAAGTCTCTACTGTTAAGTTCTACATGTACCTTCACCAGGTTCCTCAGACTAGTTCTTCTCTTGATTCCAGTTGTGCCAAATTATCCAAATCTTTTACCATTTCCATTTCTGTTTTATTTTCCCAAATTTCCATTTTTCCTTTAAATTGTTTAACCTCCATTCATCTGTATTGACTTTTGTTCATTTTTTCTTCCATCTTTGCAAATCTTTCCGTTCTCTTTTCTAGTGAAATTAGATCACTTTTATTTGATGCAATCATAGCTGCAATTACCTGTCACTAATACTATGACTAATGCTATGACATTCTTCCCCATATTTATAAAAGCTTTTCATAAAACCTTTGCCACCATTCCTTTCTATTATTTTCTATATAACCTTGATCTCCTCCTGTCATTTTTGCTGCTTATTTTTAGTAGTAAACATTTTTCTTTTAATTCTCAGTACAGAAATGAGAAATAGAAAATAAAGAGTGTTTTTTTCCTTAGGTTCTAAACTTTTTAATCCCATTAGCACTGTAGAGTTCTATATGTGGTCTTTTAGACCTTTCAGCTCTCTTTGTCTCTTTATTTATGGAAATCTTCCAATCCTCCTTTATAATAAGTTTAAATAATCCTTATGGAAATATATTATTATGTTTAATTTATTGTAATTTTTTTATTTTATTACAATGACAATAAAGACTATTATTATTATTATTATTATTATTATTATTATTATTA
>JAPKID020003466.1:0-12346 GCA_026931265.2 Tropidonophis doriae
CCTCCCACCCGACAATCTGCCTGGGTGGGGGCCCCCGCACGCCGCCCGTGCGGTTGGGGGGCCCCTAAGGAGCCCCCCTAGCCCCCGATGGGGCAGCCAGGAGAGGAAAGCGGCAGACGAGTCAAAGACACGTCCGACGCCCCCGGTGGCCGGCAGCGAAGTCCATTATTTCTCTTTCTTGATGTACTTTTACCTGCTACTTAAGATCATAAATATCTAAGCATGTCATTTCAATTCCTGAAGTCTAATTATGTTGGAAAATCATTTATATGTGTTCAGTTTATCATAGAGATTCTGTCCGTCTTGAGCATTGAGGTCTTTTAATTGAGAGTTCTATAAGGTAATTATGCTGTTATATCAGAAGTGTCCCCTTCAAATGCCTTGAAAGAAACAGTAATTCAGTCACTCTTCAAGAAGATACTGTATGCCTGGGACTAGTGTCCAGTTTCCAGTATCCTCTTTCTGAGTAAGGTCCTTGAGAAGGTGGTGACTTTTCAGCTTCATGCATTCTTGAAGGATATATGTTATATGCACCCATTCCACTGATATTATTCTGGTTTTGGCATTAAGACTTATTTGTTCTCACAGATGATGTGCTCTGTGAGCAAAAATGGAGAAGTGCAATCCTGTTGATACAAATCCTGGACATCTTACCAACTTTTGATACCATTGGTATGGTATCATTCTGAATGAATTATCTACACCAGCATGTTCTTCTTAAGTAGACTTTCTCTATTTCTTCAATCAGCTTCACAGAAAAGTATTACAGTGCTTGTGTTCAGTCTTGTAGGCTGTGGAGTTTCTTCTGCCATCTTTGTTGTTTAGCATCTATATAAAAATGCTAACTAGCTCATTAAGGAATTAGACGTAGGTGTTATTAGTGTACTGAGGACAGCCAACTGTATTTCTTCATTATTAGAATCAGATAAGATTGCAAATATTGGAATAGATACTATAATGGCCTGGATGAAATTCATTATATTATGAGACTTTATGAAATGACATCTTGTGAAATTAAGAAATTAAGTAGGTTCTCCATCCTGGGCAGAGTTGTGCTGCTCCTGAAAGAGCAGGTATACACCCATACTATATACTTGGATTCACCTTTATCGCTATCACAACAGCGCAATGCATTTAGCAAGCTATATCTACCTAATCCTGAAAACTGGAAAACCTTTCTGGATAGGGATGGGCTGGCCTCATCTTATGATAACATCCAATTTGGATTGCCATCAGATTATTAACGGGTCTACCATTGAAGAAGATTCAGAAATTACAGTCATAGGCCATGCCTTGGAATATTCTTTAGAGACAATATAACATTGGTTCTGAAAGAAAAGCCCTGATTACCTACACTTTTATTACTAAAGTTCTGTAAAAAATAGTATTAGGACCAATACTTTGGGGCAGGAGTAGTCAACCTTTTTATACCTACCGCCCACTTCTGTATCTCTGTTAGTAGTAAAATTTTCTAAAAAAAACCCACCGCTTCCACAGTAATGGTGATTTATAAAGTAGGGAAGTCAATTAAATTAAAAAAGAAAAGTGCTTCAGTATCAGACAAAACCCCTACCGCCCACCATGAAAGCTGGAATGCCCACTAGTGGACAGTAGGGACCAGTTTGACTACCACTACTTTAGGTGGTGCTTATCAGTGTCTACCTGTCCTGCTGGTAAAATCTGTAAAGTCTTCATAGGTAGTCCTCAACTTACAATCATCATGGAATCTGCCCGTAACAGTCAGAAACCATGATCGTCGTAAAGTGGGTCACCCATGTAACTGATCTAATTTTATAACATTTTTTGCAGTTATCATTAAGCAAGTTCCACAAGTCATAAAATGATTCCTGCGCTTGCTAAGCAAATCTGTTCACTATGCATCATTTTTGCCGAAAACTGGAAGTAAACTAGAAGTAAACACTAATTTTTATCAAAACATCATAAACTCTGGTCATATGACTGCAGGATGCTGTAAACAGCCATCAATGCAGGCTGCTTGCCAAGCACATGAAATGCGGTCATGTGACTAGGGAACCAACAATTGGAATTTTGAACTTGGTGTAATGTACTTTTGGGAGCGGGGGGCGGGGGGGAGACTTTGACCTATTTTGAATTTTCACTTGTAAATCAAAGATGTATTTACCCTGGAACCAGGTCAATACTGTTATTATCCACCTTTGGAGGAGGGGGTGTCAGTTGGTAATAAATGTCAGCTCTCAAATGGAAGTTATGAATGCTAATACTTTTATTATAAGGTTAAAGTAACAGAACTTTGCAAGTCTGAATATGCTACCCCTTCCCTGTTTTTATGCTGAAAAGAACTAGGGAAAATCAAATCTAAGATGTTTTCTCAAATTATATTTCTGTCCCGGATTCAGATTTTTTTTTTATGACCTTTGTATTGATCTCTTGTTTCTCAAGGGTTATTCATTCTTCCCATTACACTGAGCAGGTTATAAATATTTGAAATGAAAATAAATACATTGTAATCAATGTCAATTATTTGCAACACACTAATCAGTAAAGAATGTCCATTTTGTTTATGAGTGTTCTTGCAATTTCATTTGTTTTTCAAATTGATATATAGTAAACTTTTGTTTATACTCTATTCTATTTTAGCAAATTCACTGGCAATTTCTTCTATGACTTCATGATGGGAATTGAATTTAATCCACGCTTGGGAAAGTGGTTTGATTTCAAATTGTTTTTTAATGGCCGACCTGGAATTGTAGGATGGACTTTGATTAATTTATCTTATGCTGCAAAACAACAGGAATTATATGGACAAGTCAGTAATTCTATGCTACTTCTCAATGTCCTACAGGTAAACATTAACACATGGATTACAATTAAATGCTATGAACAACAATTTTCTCCTATTCATTTCCTCAGGTGTGTGTGTACACATAAGTGTGTATGTGTACACACACACAAAGACAGATGTGTATATTATATGTGTACATACTTTTACACCTGGCTGCAATTTAATCAGTCTCTTAACTCTTTCATGACTATAGTTCCACAAAATTCTTCCTTATGTTAGTACCACCATTTCCAAGCTTTTCTTCGCAAAATAATGACCAAAAATTATTGCAGTTGTGAAATAGTTCAATATGCTGTTGATTTCAACCTCAAAATTGCATAGGTTCTCATGTGAGAATAGCAAAATTTCATGCCAGAGTTCACAAAACAATATTTTTGCATAAGAATTCAGATTGAGATAATTAATATCTGTATTTTTTGGAATGATTTTTATTCCACTCATACCATGATGAAAACATTAAAAATCTCTGATTTATAACTAATTCTATTGGAAGGTTGTGTTTGGAATGTTTCTGTATTCTGACAGTGTAGTAATAATTAGATACTAACATACAACAAGATTAAAGAGAACATTGTCTATGGAGATTCTCAATTATCCAGGTCACAGTTGTCCCAAAAGTGCTTTTTCCAAAAGGCACTGGATTTTCTTGGTTTTTATTTGAAAATATTTTGTTTCTCATCCAAGAAACGTCTTCAGTTCTAAGTGAGGAGAATGGAAGGATTTATATTCTTTGCGGTCATTTGGTCATTAGTACTCTCATGGTTGGTTGTTAGCTCTCCAAGAGTAGTTGAAGCCACTTGGGAATTTATCTATATCTCACAGTCACTTGAATCAGAGTGTAAATGGTATTTACATTTTGATTCTCACCACTTACCTGACCACAAAATAATCAGGATCCTACACCATTGGGCTGAAGGTATGCCTATGAGCAGTGAGGGAAAAGAGAAGGAACAAAAACATATCAAGGAAGCCCAGCAGGCACTCCTTCATAAGAGACAAGGGAGAGAACAACAAGCAGAGCAACATTGTCATTCCAAACATTGCAGGAATATCTGAAAAACTTTCAACCAACATAACATAGTAAATACATTAAGGTTGAAGCTTGTCCACCCCAAGGATAAAATTCCCAGACGCAAACTGACCAATGAGGTATATAGCAACAGCACTTAGACATATATGCTGCTTCACAGCGCTTTACAGCCCTCTCTAAGCATTTTACAGAGTCAGCATATTGCCTCCAACAATCTAAGTCCTCATTTACTGACCTTGGAAGGATAGAAGGCTAAGTCAACCTTCAGCCAGTGAGAATCGAACTGCTGAACTGTTGGTAGACTGTAGTACTCATTCTAACCACTGCGCCACCAAGGCAGTAACATGTAATGTGTTGCAATCTTCTGATACAAATGCTTTTTTCATTTGAATCCTTTGATCTTGTAGATGAGACGTGCAGTAAACCATCTGATAATACTTTCCTGCACAAAGTGGTTGTGAAACCACCTCAAAGTATATTAGACTACATTCCTAAGCAGTTTTCTTAAATGATTAACCATATGGAACCTAATGGAAATTGTTTATGAATATAAGTCATGCTATTCTGCGTGTGAAAGTTCAAGCTAGATATACACCTTTTAATATAGGTTACAAAACAAATTGATTTAATTTGATTGACAGCTAACTGAGGAAGTTCTTTATACACATCTCAGTATCAGTTTTTACAATTTTGAAACATTTTCACAGAAAATCCCCCTGAGAAAGTCCAGTCGCCTTTTGGAAAAAGCACCTTTGGGATAAAGAGGACATTGGGGTATTATGTTCTTCAACTAAAGGGCTCTCTGAAAATGGTGATAGAATCATTAATTTAGAATTTTAATTGTTAATCCTATGTAAGTACAATCCCCCCAAAACCATGACTTGCATTTTATATCTAGATAAATTTGAGTTTCTCTCTTTCAAAGATAATTTATTCACACATCTAATTTTTTTTATAAGATGTAGTCATAATGTATATATTTTTCAGGGTCTTTATGTTGTGGACTTTTTTTGGAATGAAACTTGGTATTTAAAAACAATGGATATCGCCCACGATCACTTTGGATGGTATCTGGCCTGGGGAGACTGTGTTTGGCTTCCTTATCTCTATACTCTGCAGGTATTTTATCTTATACATTTACTATTGTTTGTCTTCAACTGCTTCTAGAAACAATAGAGTTTTTCCCCCTTTAAGAAAGCACCATTAAGAAACATGACAGTTCATGTTTAAGTAGTTTTTTAAAAAGTGTTTGGAACTATTGCTGGTGGGAATAATCTGCCTTGGCACTATTTTGGGTGTGTGTGTGTTAATGGGCAATTCTTAGGGTAATGGTTGCTAATATGTGGCAGTTGGAAGTTGGCTGTTAAGACAGCTGGAAACTGATATTTTGTGTGGTGGCTGGAGGCCAGTGGCTTGTATGCCAGTTGAAAAATTAAAATGCAGGCTTTCAGAGACCAACTAGAGCTGAGGGAAAATACAAAAGAATAAGGATGCTAGTTGAGATGGAAAGCAGGGAATGGTAGATTAGCTACAGAGAGGATATTTGGAAGGTACTGTAGATGTTGGAAGCTATTGTAGGAGGCCATAGAAAAATGGTTGAGGAGGAATTATGAGAAATTCAGAGAAAGAAAGGCTCAAGCAGGTCAAGGTGGCCTCAGTCTGGAACATGGACTCTGAGAGATGTAATGGTGAACGAAAGAATGACACCAACTCAATTCAAGGTGCTGGCTGTCACCTTTAAAGCTCTTCATGGCTTGGAACCAGGTTATCTGAGGGACCATTGGTCATATCCACCCGACCCACTAGAGCAGAGAGGTAAGGAATATTGCTCCATCTCTTAAAAGGGTAAATCTGGCAGGACCCAGAAGAAGGGCCTTCTCTATGGTGGCTCTCTCCATCTGAAACATCATCTCTCTGAAAAATATTTTGGATTGTTTAGCAGCCAGGGAAGGGAAAGAGAGTGACCAGAGGCCTTGCTCTGGCTGTACGGATTTTTGCTCTATCTGTGTGTTTATTATTGCAACTTTTTTTTTCCATTAAAATGTTTAAACTGTCCAGTAGCCAAAGCTCTCTGGGCATTTTACAATAAGACGGACAAAAATATAACCTTAAAAACATGTATAATGTACCAAAATACAAAATAAAAATATCATATAAACTAAACGCTAGTACTGAAAAACCAGTTAAAATCCTGGGAAAATAAAATGGTCTTCACTTAACACTAAAAGGATGATATTGTGATACCATTTGGGCAGGGTTGCATCCTGTCCCCCTCCTTTTTTAACTTCTATATCAATCCCCTGATCGATCTCTTACAGAACCCTGATCTGCATTCTCCTAACGTAGCACAACGTAAAATTCCAATTCTCCTATTTGTTGACGATGCCGCTATTATTTCACAAACTCCTATAGGCTTGAAGAGAGAAATTAGGGCAACACTTGGCTATTGCAGGCAAAACAAGCTGGTCCTTAACTTTGATAAATCAAAAAAATTATTTTTGCTAAAAGACCTAGCCGATACTTCTGGAAAATAGAAGGGCATAGTTTGGAGCAGGTTAGAACAAAGAAAGTCTTGTTAGAAACCTTACAAATCAAATTCCTGGGAGCCAGCTTAGCTGCACCCAACGGAACTCCAAATGCCCAGTTAAGAATTCAGACAGGCATGCCTCAAATTCAGGTAAGAGCCTGGAAGATGATGATCATTCTTTGGCTTAAAATGCATTTCTTTCCAGAGGGACTGTCCTCACTAGTGTTGCTTGAAAACTTCCCCTCCCCCTGGAAACGGGCAATAGATCACAAGCTGGGCTCTTATGGGCTCTCACTGGTATGCTTAATATCCCTAGGCTTTGACCAAGCAAAGCAAGTAGTAATCAATAGAATGAAAGACATGGAGTTCCAAAAAGAACTAAATAGGTTGCCTCTCCTCAGTAGGGACAGAATCAAACAGGTTGTGTAGGAATCAGCAAGATATCTAAATGATCTGATCTTCCCAAAACAAAGAATCGTTTCTTCAGAGCCAGATTTAACATTCTTCCTTCAGCACTCCTCCAGGGCAGGTACAAGAGAACGCCTATAGCAGAACGGGTTTGTGTATGTGGTAAAGGAGAAGTTGAAGATATCTCACATGTTTTGTTGTACTGTGAGCTATGCAGAGTCCATAGGTCTGCATATATTCTCCCCTTACTAGAGAGATTGCCAGGGAGGGAAGACAATTTTTATTTAGGCTTTCTCCTCCAAGACTCAAACCCATCTACCACGCATGCAGTGGCAAAATTCTGTGTTGCTGCAATGTCCACAAGAAAAAAATTGGTTACAGATGTATAGCTATTATCTTGTACCAATTATTTAGACATATCTCTAACAATTTCTGGACCATTGTATTTACTCCCATACTTCTTGGCTTTTCACCTACGTAAACCAGGGAGTGACCCGAACAGTTTGAGAACATGTAATTATCTACTTTTAATATCAGTACTTTTAAATATATTTTAATGTCAGTACTTTTTAATATATTGTAAAAAATAATGCCTATTGCTGGTCTTTGACCGTAATAAAGATATACTACTTTTAAATGCCACTTGAGCATTTTGGGGCAGAAATTCTATAAATGGAGTGCCATCACAGGGCAGGGGAAACCTTCCCCTTAATAGAACCTCACTTCATTTCCTTTGGTCAGAGATCCTGGAAAAGATACTCATTAGATGATAAAGCTTGTATGCGTACGTAAGTGAGAAAGGTCCTTTAGAGTCCCTCATAGGGCTCTAAAGGTTAAAACCAACACTTTGAATTACTCTGTGGATGAGGATAGATATTATGGACGAAAGTCTATATGATTGTTAAGAGTTGACACTGACGCTATGGGACTTAATCAATCAAGAAACAAGATAATATAAATTAAAGAGTGCTGACTAAATATGACAATTTGTTTACCAATTGTTTTTCATTCTTTCCTTCTTTTTTACCTCAGGGGTTGTATTTGGTCTACCATCCTGTCCAGCTTGCTACCAATTATGCCATTGGAATTCTTCTACTGGGTTTGGTGGGCTACTATATTTTCAGAATGACCAATCATCAGAAAGATCTCTTCCGTCGCACTGATGGCAACTGTAAAATATGGGGCAAGAAACCCAAATATATTGAATGCGCCTACACATCAGCCAGTGGAACGAAACATTACAGTAAACTGTTGATTTCAGGATTTTGGGGTAGGGCCCGCCATTTTAACTACACTGGAGACTTGATGGGCTCCCTGGCATACTGCCTGTGTTGTGGTTTTAATCATATTCTTCCTTATTTCTACATAATTTTTATGACAATTCTCTTGGTTCACCGCTGCATTAGAGATGAACATCGCTGCTCCAACAAGTATGGCAAAGACTGGAAAAGATATACTGATACAGTACCATACCGACTCATTCCAGGGATTTTCTAAATGCTTATTTTAGACTTAAAATATTTTGCAAAAACATGTTTTGATACCTTTGTCAGCAGTATTTTGGTGCATATGATGGTGTATGATTTACTTACTTCTTAATGTGTTAACATAAAATAAAATGCACATTATATAAAATTTAAAAGGTTATTTTTGTTATTGTTTTAAAAAGGTGTTTATGTACTGATTTGTTTTGCCCCAAATAAAAAAAAGTGCAGTAATATGTATTTCAGTTTTACTACTCTGAAAAAAAGCAAATTGTGATCTATAATTGACCACATATAGTGCCATGTAATGATTCTCTGATTATTGTACTTGCATTGAAGATTCTGAAGACTTTAGTACCCTCTAAATCCATACTTGACAATTAACGTTCAGTCTATTTTGAAAATGATGACTGGATAAACTGACTAGATCTTTGAGTAATGATAAACAGTTTAGTGAAGGTTTTTGACACAATGGACATCCAATGTAAAATAGACCAACAGCATAAGTCATGGTATCCAAAATAGAAATTCCAATCTCATAATGGCCTTTTATAAATCAGTGGTGCAACCCTCTGGAATATTTTGTACTGTTCTGGTCACTGGACCTCAGAAAGGAAATAGTGGAGCTAAAAAAAGGTGGGTGAAGGGCAACTAAGATAATCAAGGGACTAGAACAGCTTGCCTGTGCATGATGTGAATAAAATGGAGGAGGAGGAGCTATTTTCTCCTTCCCAAAATACTAGAACCCAATGAAAACTGAATCCTGGAAGCATTAAGATAGGCAAAGGGAAATATTTCTTTACACAACAAATAATTAAACTTTGGAATTGCTACAACATGTGGTGCATGGCCTCTGAAGACCATCTGTCAGGAAATGTGTGGTTTTCTTGTGCAGTTGAAAAAAAAACTGCTGGAGTAGACAGAAGGGTAGTGCTTATGTTCTTAAAAGGTCTGAATAAGTTCTTGGATTAGGTGCAATTAAATTGTGAAATAAACAAGAATAAGAATGACGGATTAAAATAATAATCTTGGATATTAGTATCAATGGCATTTGTACAGATTTGTGTCTGCTTGTTTATAGGGATTTCAGTATTTCAGATGTCATTTTGTTGGTATATTTAAAAAGACAATCTGTCAAGATTTTAAAAAATCCATGTCTCTATAAATCAATGCTGAGTCCTGTGTACAAAACTGCAACATTGCTGAACTATGTTTACTAAAATGAGAACGTCACTTCTCAAGGTTTATTACAAAATTGATTCTGCTGGCTGATTTAAAAGTGAGGAAGACTGCTTCCTGTTAAACATGCACACTCGAATTATAGATAATGATGATTTAATAGGTTTCAAAATAGCTACCCATTCCAATAGACATAGGTGACTTAATAAAGTATTCAAGTAGTTTAAAATAAACTTTATACAAGTAGCCCTTGAGTTCTGACTGTAATGAAGCTGCCCATTATGGTTAGAAGTCAAGATGGTCATTAAATTAATTATTTCACTTAATGACCCACCTCCCATCCCTGCTCTTCCTTATGCAATTGTTAAATGAACACAGGCCATTAAGTGGAGCATGGGGTGCCTCAGGTGGCCTACTGCAGGCACAAGCCCATTCGGTCTTGGGTCTCCCCCATCCCTTGAGATACCCCATATTTTGCTTCTCGCTCCTTGGGGTCCCCACAGTTTCATGGGCCTCCTCCCAACCCATCACAATAGCACATTTACCTTTCAAAGCTCTCAAGAACTCAGGAGGTTGGAGTAGAAAAGGAGGACAGGTGCTCCAGAACCAGGTGTCATTTTGGAAGTGGCCACAATTCATTACAGCCATTCCCAAAATGATGCCTGTTTTCCAGGTAGTGTCACACAGCTCCTTCTGTGTAGGGAGGCAATACAGAGAAGCAGCTGCTTCCTGAAGAAGACCATGATGGTGATGGGGAGAAGGATCTGAGCCCCAGTGGGATGGGAAGCTGGTCCAAGGCCTGCAGAGCCCAGGGTGGGGGTAGAAGATAAGAACTGCATTAAACTGTCGCATTGTGCCTTTTGCATGTGACAATGTCAAAAGTAGTGCTGCTGCTGCTAACACAAATGAACTTTCTATAATTTACTAAATTTATATGGCACCCATTTCATTATCAAGTGACTGGATGGCTTATAATCATTAATATGAAGGAATATATGTAGCCATTCTACATGTGAATTATCTTAGATTGCACAAGTCCAAAATGGTATTTGAGACTTTCTACATCAATTTCCCCTAAACAGTGACTGGCTTGATATCCAAAAGCCAAATCCTTTGAAGGGTTCACAACCTGGAGCTAGGTAATTCATTATCTGTCATGAATCAAAATCTCACAATGCTGTAATGCAGTTTGTGGCTGCCAAGCGTCATTGTGAAAGCACCGGTTTGGAAAGTGAGGGCTATTTACGGGATCAAAGCAATGAAAACCTTTGCTTTGTTTTGCATAAAAAAGTGTGGTCTTTGTAAGCAGAGAGGTCCAATTTGCTCCACCAGCATTAGCGAGTTTTTTTGCTCAGCTAAGACCAGAGCAAAACAGAGAGGCTCCCCTCCCCACAGGACACTATGCTAGAAAAACATTTTTCTCAAAAAGATTGCAATGAATGGCTTTTAAAATAGTTCTAAAAGCTAGAAAGGCTAGTCCAGAATGGGGAGTGGAACCAATTGTCTTTTTCACTGCTACAAGCTTTTGTGATATATGTATGTAGGTATGTAGTCATAGATTTTCAAGGGTACAGTTATGCAGGTCTTGGCATATTCGGGTCTTTTCCCATGTAAGATTGAGAGTATCTTGGCAACGTTTCAACACGGTCCCAACCGCCATCTTCAGGCTGGTGTTTTCGGCTTCGTGCTTGTGTGAGCAAAGCGTGATCAGAGCTGCCGTTTCTCTATAAATATTGGTGGGGAGGTGTGGGGTGCTGGCTTTGTTGCTATAAGTGGGTTGATTGGCTGTGTTCTTACATCTTGATTGGTTGATTGAGTTGATGTTTGTGGATTAGTCGGCTGTTTCATAACATCCTGTATGGCTGAGGTACTAGCAGTGTGCCCATTACTCTTTTGTATTGTAATGCCCTGGGTAATATAGACAGACAGACAGACAGACAGACAAGTCCTTTTTTTTGTTTTGGCATCAATTCAAAACATTCCAGCATTTGGCTTTTTCGGAGAAGGACAGAAAGACTTGGTGTAACAGTGCTCTCTGTTGAGCAAAAAAAAACATTGCAGTTTCTGTTCACGTGGGATTTTGCTGTCATTCCCCAAAGTAAAATAGTAAAAAGATATAAAAAGAAAATTAAGTAAAAAATTAAAAGTGACAAATCCACTTTAAAAAGGCAGCCATCAAGCTAGCTGAAGTTCCTCATCACTGCTTATTCTGTTATGTGAATGAAATAAGTTGAAGTATTCAGGTTTTATTAAGATTCCAAAGCATAAATCTAATTGTGATCCTCTTTTGTGCTTTTTTAGATAATCATTGAAGAATTCCAAAACTACAATCTCTTCAATAAACAGGTTCTAGTATAAACCAAACTATGTTGTAAATATTTTTGTACTAGGCATAGTGTCATTCATTAACCTACCGAATATACTTTAAGATTTGCTCAAATTAGACCACTTCAAAAAGTCATGGTTAAATATATCCATGCAGCACTTTGAATTCAATGATGCATGGCAGTGCAGCTACATAACTATCTACAATGCTACAAAAAAGCATACCCTGCCCCAGGTTTTAACAGCAGATTTGTGCAATCCTAGAAAACGATGCAGTTCTTTGCAGTTGGAAACAAAAGCTACATTTGGCATACTCAGTGCTGAGAAGGAGTTGGAACCAAATGTTATATTTGTGTTCCAATGTATGCCACTTTTCAGAGATAAGATTCAAACCACTGCACTTAAGTATTTATTTGTACTTAATGGATAAGATTATGACTAGGTGAATTGCATGCCTACGCCTTCTTCTTCTTCATCATCATCATCATCTCCGGGGAGACGTTCTTAGTCCAGGAAAGTTCATTTAAATCCCTGAATGAGAAAGGAGGGATTAAAATAGGCGGTGTCAG
>JAPKID020003467.1:0-12345 GCA_026931265.2 Tropidonophis doriae
TTTCTTTCTTTCTTTCTTTCTTTCTTTCTTTCTTTCTTCCTTCCTTCCTTCCTTCCTTCCTTCCTTCCTTTCTTTCTATTCCTCATTAGAAAACACGAAATTAAAACTAGATCTGAATTTAAAACATAGCCGGCAGTCATGCATAATCTAACAGGAAATCTCACCAAATTCAGTGAGGTTACCTTCATATATAGACTCGTGTAGAAAAAAATATTAAAAAGCATGCAGTGCTATTGATAATTTTCACACTGCATAAACTTTTGCTAATTGAAAGCAAAATGGGTGAAGTTGCTAAATATATTCCACCAATTTTCTGCTATAGGAAAACTTTCATTTATTTAAATTTCTAAGAAAATTGTTAAGGCTGTATAGGAATGAGAGACAATAAGGAATGAGAGACAATAAGGTTTCTGCTTAGATTTCTTCCTCAAGCCCACTTTTTAGAGTAAAGTAAAAAAATCTGTTTGGAAATCAGTTCTGCATCTATGCAACACAAAGTTGCAGTGTGAGTCCCTGGAAATCTTAACACACAACAATCTTTTGCATGTCTACTATAAATAGGCCATATTAAATCCAAAGGGGCTTTTATTCAATTGCCTTTCAAATTATTTACTTTAGAACAGGTAGGATAGCAAAACTATCCTATATTTCTAAGAAGTGGCAGCGTTACTATAACACCACTTAATTGTAGGCAGAGGCACAGTGTTATACAAAGCTGCGAATCGTGTTTTTTATTGCTGTATATCTCAAGCCGAGGATCTAAGAGAAAAACAGGTTCTGGGATGTCATTCTGAGTGCATAGACTAATTTTACCTCCTCATGGGGTACCCTTCAGATATTTTTTTCCTGCTGATGGAGAATGACAAGAGTGCTACCAGAGTAGATAAAGGTGTCACATATTCAGAAGAGTTATTATTGGGCAGGAAATGATTAACTGGGAATAATGGGGTTCCCACATGGAAAATTTTCTGCCTCTTTTAAAATTTAAACATACCTGCCTAAAGCCACTTGCATCCCCTTCTCTAAAGAACAATGTTATAGCAAGGAAGAAAATCTGAACACACCCATCAGGCAGTTGCCACAATAGGCCTCCTGAAAGCCTTTTTTATTTGAATTGCATATATTGAATTGCAGACTCATAATAAAAAAAAATTCCCCTTGATAGGGTAGTATTTTTCTTTCTTTCTCTTCCAGTTTTACTGCATTATTATAAAACATAAATGAAATTATTTAAGTCCATGGAAATTGTACAATATTGACTGGAGATTATTGATACTCTCATATTTAGATAATTTGCACTTTTAAAAATAAATCTGTTTATATTAATTATTAATATATTATTTATTATTTCTAAAATTCCAATCCTGATACCAATACTGTCATAAATTTGTTTAAATTAAAGCTGATCATTGTATTAAGAAGAAATGCAAAATACAACAAACTATTTATTATACATAGTATAATGTATGTTATATATGTATGTATGTATATTTTGCTTATACATAGCATTAAGTATTAAGCTTCAATCTTAAGCTTAATACTTAAATACTACAGTCTCCACTATGTTGTTACACTTGATTATTTGAGCGAGATTGTTTTCTTCAGTACTATACAGACTTTGGAATGTTAAAGCATTCTACATTATTCTCATTAATTTATACTAATCATTGTTAAAAACAATAACAACTTAGAATGTTTTTCACATTTCAGGCTATTATTAATAGTATTATTTTACTAACAAAAAGAAGAAACGCAACCATACTGAGATATACACCCTTATTTGCATATGCACACAACAGGGTTAGGCAAATTGAACCCTGCACATATTTTAATCTCCAAATTGCCATCAGTGTCAGCCTGCAAGGGCAACAGCAGGGAGCTCTTAAGACTTTAGCAGATTACAGCCTTTTTATCCTGAAGTCTTTCTTTCCACAGACAAGGAGTCAGAAAGTCTAGATGGCAGCCCTGTCACATGATCAAAAGCCCATCTTTTTTTACACGGGTCACAATGCCCATAAAAAGGGGGGCAAGGTTTGATTGCATGTTTGTGGCCACTATCATCTTTTTCGAGACACATGCATGTGTGCACCGCATATACCCTGCCTGGAAAGTATCACATTGCTATAGTGAATCTACTACTATAGGATACAGCAGGTGAGTGACAGGAAATCTCTAGTGTGTCCAAGCACTAGAAGAAAGTTGTGATAAGCACATTAATCTTTTAAGAAGTCAGAGTCTTCTGTGCTTTTCCTATGATAATAAATAAAAATAAAAATTGTTCTCCTTCCAGCCAGGAAATTTTATAATGAATGCAAAAAGGGGCTATTTTCAGTCTTTGGCAGCCCCAGTTACTACAAACAAGGACAGTCTTCCATCAAAAATCCAGAAAAGTCCAAAATTCAATCCTGAGATAGATAGATAGATAGATAGATAGATAGATAGATAGATAGATAGATAGATAGATAGATAGATAGATAGATAGATGATAGAGACAGACAGACAGACAGACAGACAGACAGACAGACAGACAATCTGGTTAATTTGGCTTCCCAAATATATTCAACCTCAGAAAGAACCATTTAGCCTTGCAAGTTGCTTTCAAGTTATCACCCCAAGAAACATTTTTTAAACATCCTTCACTACAACCCTCCAGGTGTGTCGAGCAAGAACTCCAATAAATCTACAGCCAGGTTTTCAGTGGGGATGATGGGAGTTGTGGTCCATCATACCTGCAACGCACCCCAAAAAGGAAAGCCTGATTGCTGGGGGGCAGGGGGGTCTTTGAGTACTTATGCCCTATTTGATAGCATCAAAAAGAGTGGAGAGACATGAACCCCACGCTCGAGAGTTTGGAAAAACGCTTCGTCCCCCAATTCGGTTGAATGCTGCGGGGGACCACGGAGCTGCGAGGGAAACTCCTGCCCCAAATAGCCTCGCTCGGTTGAGATGTGTGTGCAGTTAGAGGGGCGTGGCAGGATGGCTGAGGACTTCTTCCCACTCACCGTTTTCCTTGCTATAGCCCCAGGTCAGGGCTTCGCCGGTGGATTGCTTGCGCATCGTCCTCTCTCGCGGGCTTCAGCGCCGCTGGCCGCGAACTTCTGACGCCCGAGCCATTTATAGGGCTCAGCAGACTCCAGCCTTGGGACAGCACGGCGTCGGAGGCGCCCAAAGATCATTTACAGGCGGAGGCCGGAAGGGGGAGCTACGCACCAGTGCGGGTTTCCTCAAAAATGGGATCCTCCTGTTGGGTCTGTCGGTTGGAAGAACGATCAGTTTAAGAGAAGTGTTAACCCCATTTCTTGTTAAATTCCTTATGATCCGGCTTGGGGGTTGATGGTTGTCAGATAATGATTCCTCATACTTTCCATATTCCATGTCAGAATTAGTTGACATTTCGACATTGTTGAAAGGATCCCTTCCTTCCTTCCTTCCTTCCTTCCTTCCTTCCTTCCTTCCTTTCCTCCCTCCCTCCCTGCCACATATATGTGTTATTGGAGAGTAACGCATCCATGGCCATACAAAATTTTGTAGCTAACACACCTGATGAAGTTGACTTTACTTCAAGAGACTAACTCTGCTACCACTCTGGAAATAGAATTAACATTGGGATTAGTGACAGATATATAGGCAGTACTCTTTGCTTATTTCCAATAGTAAATTATATCTTTGTGCAATATCCCTAGCACAGCTAGCGCTTCCTTTATAAAATCTATGTGAAATATAAAGAGCAGAATATACTGCAAGATTATTATGATTGTACTTATGATATTACCACATAAACATTACTGAAATACAAAGATATTGTATTTCCAAATAAGCCTCTTGGTCTTTGATGTACAGCATTAATATTAGTTTATCACTTTTTCAGCTTTTCCGTTAATTCACGAACACATTTCAGAGCATCAATTTGGTATACTGGCTAAGACATCAAGCTAAAGACCAAGATACTGTGAGGTTGAGCACAAAGTCAGCACATTTGGCCAGCCACTTTTTCTCAGCTCTAGGAAGAAGGCAATGGCAAGCCTCTTTAAAAACTTGCCAAGAAGATTCTAGCAGGGATTTGTTCAGATAGTCACCTAGAATCAAGACTAACATGAAATCTACATGTGTATGTATATCTGTCCATCTGTACACATGTATATTTCTGAGATCATTTGCATGAATTTAGCTACTTTGTAGGCTAAAACCAGGGACACAGTGGCTCAGTGGCTAAGGCTCTGAGCTTGTCGATCAGAAAGGTAGGCAGTTCTGCAGTTTGAATCCCTAGCGCTGCATAACGGAGTGAGCTCCCATTACTTGTCCAACTTCTTCCAACCTAGCAGTTCGGAAGCATGTAAAAATGCAAGTAGAAAAATTGGGACCTTCAGCGTTTAGTCATGCCGGCCACATGACCACTGAGATGTCTTCGGTCAGTGCTGGCTCTTTGGCTTTGAAATAGAGATGAGCACCACCTCCTAGAGTCAGGAATGACTAGCACATATGTGCAAGAGAAACCTTTATCTTTACCTTTAGGCTAAAACTGATCAGTCCCTATAATGCAAGCTAAAATGTTGCAGGTCAATTATGCATCTGTCTTTTAAAAATAATGATGACAATAAGCAACACAGCAGTGCAATGAAACAGAAAGAGGTCAAGTGAGAAATGACTTCAATTCTGTACGAGATAAGAGATGCCTGTCAAGCAGACATTCATCTGGGTACAAACACTCTTCTTGCTTGCCTTTAACAGCAGCACAAACGTCTCCAGGCATTTTTTTCCTCCTATGACCCCTTGGTAATTGCCATTATATCTTCCACAGCCCTTGGATGATCAAGACAGGATTATGTCATGCTTAGCTGTACCTCTGTTAAAGTAGTTTTTCCTTCTGAAATAGGACACCATCCCAGAACAGTCTCAAGGTATATAAAAAAAGTCTATTGAGCTTTGTCACCTGTTACCTTGGAGGGAAGACAAGTGACCCGCAGTGACTGGAAACAGACAATAAATGCAACATAACAGCTACAAGTGAAAGGATAGGAAAGTTCATAGTAGTGGTTTTCAACTCCTTTACATTCTACTCTATTTATTTTATTTATTTAGCTTGTCAACATGTACAAGATAACAGGTATAATTATGAGCATGGAATACACAAAGTAAATGAATACAAGTAAATGGGGACAGTAGGACAAGGATGGTAGGCACACTAGTGTGCTTATGCACACACCCCTTACAGATCTCTTAGGAAGGGGGTGAGCTCCAGACTAGATAGTTCAAGGGTAAAGTTATGGAGGTTTAATTCAATTTAATTTCATTGCATAAATTTACAGTTCCAAACTATTTTATGTAAATGTAAATTTCATTTTAATTGTCTTGGTCTCAAGAAAAGAAAATCCAACATCCATATCAATCAGTACCTTCAGGCTTTTTTATTCCTTTTTAGCACATTGATTTAGTTTTCATATAATGCTGCAGGACAGAATGAAAAATGAAATTATAACAATCTTCTCTTCAAATGAATAATCCTTTTTGTTGCATTTCCAGACAGATTTACATATGAATAGGAATAGAGAACAAATGTGCGCTCCAGTAACTATTAGAGGCATGCTAATTTATTCCAATTGAACATGTTTAAGATAATTTTTTGACCTTATTATATATTCCACTTGTTACCTGTAGTTTCTTAATTTGTCAATCCAGATTTCAATTATTGGTTAATAATAATATAATTAATAATAATTTATTAAATTTAAATGCCACTCCTGGACTGTTTTCAATTGTTAAAACATTTTGAAAATTGAAAAAACTACTTAAAAACCAAAACAAGCACAAAACAAGGAGCAAATACAAAGAAAGCAAACTCAGGGGAAAAAAGAAAGGAAGAAAGGAGCATAGTAATTTTGACAGATTAAAACAACCTTCCAAATTTGATTCCTTTTAAGAGTGTTGGCTTAAGATGGATTAAGCACTATAGGCCAACTCAGAGAGACTGGGCTAGGAATATTGCTCAAATTCAAAAAGTTTATTATTTATACACATATCACAATTTCATGGCACAGAATTCTCTCTTGACATCAACAACCTACAGTAAGCTTGTCTTTGCCATGGGCATCTATGAGGACAGCAAGCAAGTGACAAAACAAGTGTGACAGAATAAGCAAACCAATGCCCCTTGTGTCAGATGTTGAGACACAAGAGAAATATTTGCATAATGAGATCACTACTCATTTATTGCCACTTTAGTATCATTGGGGTTTGCTGTGAATGCTGCTGCTCTTGATCTTGAAATCTTTGGAAATTGTTGATTGAGAGTCATTGCCAATGAGAGGTAATAGGACTTACGGAAGCAAACTTTCACATAGAAAACAAACTTGGCTTGGAAATCTCTTTCTAAAAAGCATCATCAGGCACAGATTTGTTTAATCTCTTGGACTGTACCCCAACCTGTGATTTTGCACTGTTTAATATTCTTGGGGGGGAAATTCCATTTAGTGCAATGTTTTCTTGCAATTACACTCAATGAACAATTAACTTCCTTTTTTTAAAAAAGATTCAGTTATGTTCTTTTCAGTTTAAGCAAAAGGTTTTTTGATTGAGAGAAGCTATTTGCTGGCTGCCGTTTGCAGCTGAAAAATGCGCCCCTAAAATAGGTTGCAGGGAAATTTGTGAATTTACGTCAGGTGGAGCTAAACACAGCACTTGGAGTGACTCTAGAAGGGAAAGAGGTGAGAACAATTTCTGGTGGAATCTAACCTCTGTCCTCTTTCCTCACATTACCTGGCTAAAGAATTCAACCAGGGTCAAAAAATACACTCCGTAGAACTTTTGAATAATTTTTTAAAAAAGCATTTGCTATGCAAAATATCCTTTATTGTTTTAAATAGTAGTTGATTATAATTGGTTAGTTAGGGTTTTGTTTTTTTAAGTTAAGGCAATGCTTCACATGATCATTTACTTTTTCCACTCCCTAATCAAAACAGTTGTATCTATATTAGTTTTCCCCTGTCTGGAATGTTATCTGATGTCATGGCGCAAATTGACAAGAGTTCTATGATTGCAATGCAAAATGACTCAAGCCATCACCAATATATCCCATGTAGTGGCACTGACACCTTTTGTCCCACCTAACCAAGGCCCTCTTTTTACTACTTCACGTCCTATGAAGCTACAGCAGCAGCCTGTTAACCACTTCCCTGTTTTATTCAGAGCGCCAAATGATATTGTTCCCCTGTTGTTAATGACAGCTGTTCTTCGCATTTGTCTTGTGTTAGCGGAAGACCAAGGAGGACAGACAATAGAGAGGTAGTCTGAAACCCCAGCACCGCCTGTTAGCTAAAATGCAAGGAGTGAGGAAAGATAAGCAGGGTAAAGTCAGCTACACGAGAAATGTAATTAACAGCCCAGATCTTTGGGGGAAAATCCCCTTTGATTTATCAAGGTTTACTCTCAGGAGAATACAGTTAGGCTTAACACCCTAAACTCACCAAAGATCAGGTTGCATAATGAAAGTGTTTCCACATTTTGCAGTAACAAAAACATTAGAATAGAATAGAATAGAATAGAATAGAATAGAATAGAATAGAATAGAATAGAATAACCACGTCTGGAGGGACATCCCTACTCAGGCAGGAAACCCTATGCAATTTCAGACAAATGGTTGTTCAATCTCTTCCTAAAAACTTCCATTGTTGGAGCATTCATGACTTCTGGAAGCAAGTTGTTCCACTGATTAATTTTTCTAATTGTCATGAAATTTCTTCCTATGGTACTTCTACATTGCTTCTCTCCTTGATTAGTCTACATTCCTTGCTTCTTGTCCTGCTCTCAGGTGCTTTGGAGAATAGTTTGACTCCCTCTTCTTTTGGCAACCCCTGGGGTATTGGAATACTGCTATCATGTCACCCCTAAGTCCTTCTTTTCACTAAACTAGACATTCCCAATGTCTATTTGTGGTGTAATGATGGAAGTTGCTGTAAAACTGGCAATCAGTTACACAATACATAGTTGTAAAAAGACTGTGCATATTGTATATTTAGATTAGATACGTGACCATTATAAGTGGTGTTTGTCTTATGGAACATTCTTCCTCCAAAGTGAGATCATTTTCATCCCTATTTATTTTCTGGAAGCCCCTCAAGACCTGTCTATGTCATTTGGTCTGGGGCCTCAGGGGGCTGGCAAAATCTCAAGGGCCTCCCTTTCTGGTCCAATCTCTTGTGGTTTTTATGCTTTTAAAACTGTACTGCTTTTGACATGTTACTGTTCTTATATTTTTTGCTGTACATCGCCCAGAGTCATTTCTTGTGGGATTGGCAGACATATAAATTTTATAAATAAATACAAATATCCAGTGTGTGTAAATAACTTAAGGCCTGATAGTGGATTCAGCAGTTTAAGAGATTCAGCCTCTTTTTTGTGTTATTTCCAATGAAGGACTCTAATGTTAATTCTACTGCAGATCTGAAATGACAGGTAAGAACAAACTTCTGGGTGTTGTATATGTGTTCTTCTGCAAGTAGATCTCAGACCATATAGTATTTTACACAGTCACAGTAAAATTTGCCATCTATTATTATTATTATTGATTGTATTTGTACCCTATCCTTACAACAAAGATGTACTTCACCAAGGAGACAAAGCCAATACCTGCTCCTCAAACTCAATTTCATTGATGGCCACATTAGGGTTGTGTTTGACCTTGGGGGCTAGGGTAGGTTAGGCCAGGGTGGGTGTGACCAGCTGTACATCACTTATGTCAGGGGCACCTGTGGTGGCCCAATGCTCTGCCAGCGAAAACAGTCTCTCAAGCTCCATTTTCAGTTGCAACGGCTTCCTGCAACCCTCTGCCAGTTAAAATTGAACTCAGGAGGGCCTGTGCCCCCCCCCCAACTTGGTTTTCGCTGACAGAGGCACTATGGACCAATCCTTCGCTGTTTCCAGGGCAGCCCTGAGGGCCAGTTCTAAGCACCCTGGGGGGGGGGATGTGGCCCACGCTCTAACAGTTGCAGCTGTATATCAGATAACAGAGTAACAGAGTTGGAAGGGACCTTGCAGGTCATCTAGTCCAACCCCCTGCCCAAGCAGGAGACCCTACATCTGCCTCTACATAGCATTGAACTCACAACCTCCTGATTGGGAGGCAAGAGCTCCACCTCTAGAAGCATGATCTTGTGTCATTTTGTTTTTACATTTCCCCAAAATTGAAGGTGTATATTTAAAATATGAATATATAAACAGAACAAGATATACCAAATCATTAAAAAATAATATTTGAAGTACAATGGATATAATAGTGATGTATGTACAATTATTTTCTACTTTTCAAATATTTGACTGCTGTTTAGCTTATGATCAAACAGCATCATAATTGCTTCACTCATCAGGTGGGTATCATTGACAATTTTTAGTTGTGTGGCACGAATAGATCAGCCAGAAGCCTATTCCAAATATGAAAGCTTGAGTTACACAATCTGCTTTTATGAACTCTGGCATAGTGTGGCTCCAAAAAAAAAAAAAAAAACACCCTGCAGGAATGAAAATCTGCCTTAAGCCATTTGCTTTCAGAACCTTGAGGTGTGTCTCCACTGAAATTCCAAAAGATTGGCAATTCATTCTTGCCATCAGACGATCTTCTGCTTCTGCTGACCTTGATATGCTGACCTAAAGCGAATGATCAAATAATGAAGAACAACTTACGTCATAGAGTAGAAAGAGTGAAGGTCGCTGCTGAAAGTACCATATAAAATGAAATAACTGTAAATTGCCAAAAATCCTGCTGATGTTGCTATTGTTATTGATCCTGTTATTGATATTGATAAATGATATTGAAACGTTGCTAGTCTTGAAGAGCCACAAAATTATTTGTGATTTTTGCTTAAACAAATAAATGTGATTGCTTTTCAACCTCTATCCCACAAAATTTTGCAATGAAGCTATTTTGCTAATCCTGCTAATTTCTCTTAAAGGAGAATATATGGTTTGGTACTGGAGGATCTGCTTTCTATGGAACAGTCCCAAATCCGGTCCTTGGCATTTCCAGATAGTACTGAAGCAAAGAAATAATAATATTCAATTGATATGACTTGGATACAGTCCTCTGTGTTGTATTTTACTGTTGCTAGTAAGGCAAACAAGGAAGGCAAGATAGCACAAGGAATACATGGAGTTCTAGGCCTTGGCTGTAACATCCCTGGGAAGCAACAGCAATTTATATAAATTTGAAGATTTGGGAAAAGAAATAAACATAGGCTGATAAATGGGGCAGTTTGATGTAAAGCTGCTAGAAAGATTGAAAGTTCCAGTAGAATGGCATTTAATTTTTTTTCTTGGAAGTGCAAAACACATAAGTTTACCTAATTTTCTTAGCAACTTATTAGCCATCTTATGTGTCCAACATTTTCCGTATAAGATTTGGGACAAGCAGCAGATTTAATATCCTGCTCCAGTTGAGAATTGACTATCTATGTGCCCACCTTTAAGTCAGTGTTGATGCTTAGCAACTGCCTAAAGAAGTACCTGCAGTTTTCTTGGCAAGATTTCAGAAGGGATCTGCTATTGCCTCCACATTCTGTCTTATCTCAAAGCAACAACTACTACTATAACAACTTGTGAGCTTGTTAACTAACAGTGTTAGAATACAGGGATTCAGAATCAGGAGTTGTGGTTCATGATGAAACTGCAATTCTAGTGCTATGGCTTAACTTCACAAACTGAATATGCTGAAAATTTGCTTGTTTTTGTCTCCATTTTTGGTTGAAGTCCTATAATGAGTATGACAATTCCTTTTAAGTGAATTCAGTAGTAACCCTGCATGCTTATGTCCCAATAAATCCAGGGGTGGATTTCCTACTGGATGAACAACCAGTTCGCGTCACTCATGTGTCTGCCAGACATGCGCTGCATGCATATGCACAGTTTAGCAAAAATCGAACTTCCGCATTGCAAACAAGGAAAGGAACAAGGAAAACAGATGAGGGGATGGCAATTCAATCTGCCACCACTGATCAGCTGGGCTTTGGAAGCAGAAATAAAGTTCAGTATAACCCGAGTGGTGGGCAGGCCCACTTTCATGGAAACAGAGAACGAGTTCGCTCTTGGCTTGCACTCAGAGCCTAAAGTTCGGCCGAACCAGTCTGAACCGGTAAAAAACCCACCATTGAATGAATCCTATGGAATCCTAGTCAGAGGTCTTCATTCATTCATTCATTCTCTTAGGTATCTAGAGTCTATTGTGGCTGCAAACCAAATGAATACATCCATCAGTAATGATAGAAAAGCTGGTTGCCAAAGTTTGTGGACCTTCTTTATCATTGATTAGTTCTTTGGAGAATATTGATAAACTTGCAAAACCTATAGGATTCTCTGGAACAGAACTGAAATCTGTGGAATTAGTGCATCAGAAGCAGACCACAAAATCTAAAAGCAGCCTCAGCTATTTATGCCTAGAGGCATTTTAATTGAGAATAGGAGAAAATGGGACTAATAGCTTGGTCTCTCACAATATTTAAGCATATAGACACTTTTGAAAAGGAATGCAAGCACAGTGAGCATAGTATACCTTAGCACTATGCTGCCTATTCAGGAGATGGTAACACACTAGTCCCCAAGGAAATATTAGACTGACACATTTTAATTTAAGAGGAAATAAACACTCCTTAAAAAAAATTCCAGACATATAGCATAGCAGCTGAATACGATAAATATGTAGTGCCCTATATAAAGTTGTGAAACATGTAAAATGATGCTATTTATCTCAGCTGTTCATTTAATTTTCTATGTGGAAGCAAGCATAAATGGAGATGAGAAAGGCTAACACAGCTGTAAAAATCAGAGCCAACACTAGATGACAGCAAGGAGAGTTTTCTATACTTCTCTATTTCTGTGCTGGCAGTATAGATTTTAGTCAACCAGATAAGGTATCTCTAATTCACAGTCATTCCTGAAATTCAAACCCCAATCCTTCCTACATCTCTTTTCTTTGCAACATTGACATTTCCAGTGTAGGGAAACCTTTGAAGGCTGAAAGGAATGAAGGATTTTGCTCCCTAAATTGAGTACTTTCTTTCTGATTTTGAGGAGAAATCCAATCAGCATTTTTTTTTTGCCTTCAGGCAATTGCCCATGATCAATAAGATTGCAACTGTATCCTGCATTCAAGTATTTCTTTAAAAATTATTTGCCTAGTTAGAAACAAAGCAACAAGCTGATGATACTCAGTTGTGCATATCTACCCCAGACCACCCCAACGATGCCGTTGAAGTGATGTCTCGATGTTTGGAAGCCGTGCGGAGCTGGATGGGAAGGAACAGACTCAAACTCAACCCATCCAAGACCGAGTGGCTGTGGTTTCCGGTGCCCCGGTACAACCAG
>JAPKID020003468.1:0-12345 GCA_026931265.2 Tropidonophis doriae
CCAAGATTAGGTAAGTGGTGACACCTACTTATGAACTTAGATATTTTTATTTGTATCCATTATTATTAATTTTATAAATAACTTCAAGGTAGTGAACACATCCAACACACCTTCCACGTCCAATTTACCCACAACAAGTGAATCGGGCTGAGAGTGACTGGCCAAAAATCACCCAGTTGGCTTTCATGGCTAAGGTGAAAGGTCTCTTTCTATAAGTTCTTATGGAACACTGTCATGAAAAATATTCTCCCCATAGCAAAGGTAACCCATTTTTTTCCCCTTTACCTTTCCAGATGTGTAATTGTTGGGCTGCCAGTCCAGGCCATCTCACTGGATTCTTCCTCAGCAGCAACTGGAGGCGTAGAGGCAGTGGTAGGTGCAGCAGTGCTGCCTACAGAGAAGGCATTGTGCAGGTTCATAGGCATCTGTAAGGATTCCATGCTCCTGTGCAATCCTGAAAGCTTGGAGTACATGCGGGTTTCCTTGGGGATGCTGTAGCCCCCCATGAGCTCCAGGCCCTGGGAGAAGCTAGCAGAGTTAATGTTAAGGACTGGAGCAGGGCTTGGTGTGAAACATGACATGAGATGGGTGCCCACATTTACAGTTGTTGGGTGTGACTCTTGCAGTTTACCACTATGCATCTGATGGAGATCATTCGAAGAAGGGAGGTCTAGGCTGTTAGAGTTCACCTTGTCTAAGTTTGCCAAAGAAGGGGCTTTTACATAGCTTTTGGCAGCTGACCTGCAAAAGAGGAGAACAGTATTAAGAGAAAGTTTGGTATAGTGTCTGACATTGCATGCCACGATCGCTTCATTTTATTGCGAAAACATTTTCTCTGGCACAAGTACATTAAACATTTGCATATGTTACAGAGAACATTTAAGCTACATTGACATTCGCATAAGAATCAAGGGCATTGAATTCACTATCCTGTTGATATGGGAATATCAGGATTATAGCATATTTCAATAATTGAATAATGTTTGGAGATATTCCAATAACTCAAGTTTTCCTAATACAATCAGGACTCAAATCAGACACTGAGAAACACTTTAAAAAAAACAGTTTACAAAGAATAATTCAAACTATTAGGCTCTACAGTAGGGCTATCAAACTCCTGGCGCCTGGGCCAGATGTGTCATGCCCACACCAGGTTTAGCAAAGTGGGGGAAAGTCCCGATAAATCATGTGACACTGCCATGACAATGTGAGTTTGACACTCCTGCTCTAGAGAAATTCTGAACATATAATCACAGGAAAATCTGCTTTTTCAGTCAGGCCTTTGATTCATCTAACTTAATACTACTAATATTAATTGGCAAAAGCTTGCCAGAGTTTCAGGCAGAAATGTATTCTATTCTTAAAAAGATTCTGAGAGATTACATCTTGAGTTTAAGTTGCCTACAATATTTGCTTAGCAATATATAAAATGAAACACGCACTAAGTAATAGTATGGCCAGATATTCTAATAGTCACATCTGCAGTTTAAGAGATGCAGTGCCTGAACATAAAGCAACAATTCTGCTTTGCAATGTGCAAACAAGTGAAATGAAAGAATTTGTTATGTACCTGAACTATGGAATGAAAAAAATAGAATATTCTATTATAGAGACTCAATGGACTTAAAAATATCATATATACTTAGGATGGATAATTGAAATTCATAAGAAAACGGCATTTCATGCTTATTAGAGCATGAAATTAGAGCTGTGGTGGCACAGTGGTTAGGATGCAGTACTGCGGGCTACCTCTGCTGCCTGCCTGCAATTTGGCAGTTCGAATCTCATGATGCTCAAAGTTGACTCAGCCTTCCATCCTCCTGAGGTTGGTAAAATGAGGACCCAGATTGTTGGGGGCAATATGCTGACTCTGCAAATCACTTAGAAAGTGCTGTAAAGTACCGTGAAGCAATATATAATTGCTATCGCTATTATTAAATCTCTCAAAATGGTTCAAAATATCAGATTTTTATGCTAGATATAGGAAATGGTGGTAGAAATTTATTACATTTTACAATTTCTTAGAAATTTATTTAAATTTTTAAAAATATTTTTGTAGTATTCCATAATTTTCATATTACTGTAATCAGAATTCCAAAATTCTTTTTATGCTTGCCAAGCTAGATATTCTCTTTATATAAATGCATTTAATTTTTTTGTAAGTGAAATAAACCATCATTATATCTCATTGTATTATTTTTAGTCCTATGGTGACTCTTATTGAGTTTGCTGATAATATTTGTTTTGATCAAGAATATTAAAATATAGCCTTCTCAGTTTTGTTAGTTCCTCAGAGTTTGAGGAACTCTGCAAAGTTCCTCAAACTCTTTATACACATCATTTATGTATTAAAAACAATCAAATTCTATTACTTGACACCTTAATCTCATTTCATGAAAAATAACTAGTGAGAAATCTTTAGAATTTAGAAACCGACCCAGATTCGAGCTTGCAATCTTTAGAATGATTGATCAGGAAATCTATAGATCCACCTAACAGACATGCCACCTAACCCATATTTATCATGCTTTATCAAAATGTCATATGTATTTTGTCTGAGTCATGGCACTTTGTTCTAGTGGCACTCCAGATTCCCACAGCATTCTTGAATTAAAATAAAAAATAAAGCACTGATCAAATGACTCCCCCCTCCCTAGTAACTAAATAATAAAAGTAAGCTCACCTTGTCTCCAATATGGGCAGGAAAGAAATATTGTGACTGGCAGAACTACAGAGTCCTAGCCAAGAACGGAAGTAATTATTCACTTGTCTTCATATCTAAAATCCCCTTTACAAGCATAAATAATTGCACAGCTATAATTAATTGCAATTATGTAATTGCCCTTACATAAATAATTGTGAACTGAAGCATTTTACTTTTTTCAAAACTGCTGTTCCTACCTGAGGGGTGTTGGTGGCAGCTCAGCCTCTTTTGCAGGGATCTGGTGGCCACTTGGAGCTTTTGGGGTGCTTTCAGGGGAGCCCATGCTCTTGAGGGAGACAGAGTCAGAGTCTAGCGCCACTGCTTTGGCTTTGGCCTTCTCCTTCTCCCTGTCAGTCTGATTCACTGGCCCTGGGGTGCTCCGACTTGCCCCTATTTTAGAGGGTTCCTTGAGGCGTGAAACAGAAATGCCCCCCTTGGCACTGAGGAGGCTGGGATCAATGTTGCTGCTGACAGGACGTGGCCCACTTCGTCCACCAGTAACACTCATGGAGCTAGATTTGGCAGGGCGTGGCAGGCTCCGGTACTGGATGTTGGTACGGGCTCCTGGTGCCATAAACCCAGGCTCCCCTGCGTTGGAGACATCCAAGCTGGTTTTCCTGCCATTGACGGGTTTCACGGGGATACTGGAGTTCTTCTGGATCTTGCCAAGTGTAGCTGAGCCACCAGCTTGCATCACTGTAGCAGTTCCCGTTGCAGGAGGGGGTTTCTTGTTGTAACCAAAGGAGCCAGCCGTGGTGGTTCGTGTAAGCCCAGAGGGAGGCTTCTTGGCATCTGAAAGCCGATCTCGGCCAGCATCAGAAGATGAGCGCTGCAGGCCAGCATTTTTCACAAACAGTTTGTTTTTGTCTGTTGCTTTTGCTTCAGGCTTACCTGAGAGAGGGAAAGACTGATCAGAAAACAAGATTCGGAATGGATACAAAAAAAGGTGTGCCTTTACACAGATCTTTGGATAATAAAAATAAAAATTTCTATTTTATTAAAAATATTATCATTTTTATATTTTTTGGACTATAAGACACACATTTCCCCTCCCCCAAAAGTGGGTGGAAGTGTCTGTGTGTCTTATAGACTGAATACAGATCTGTTTTTGGCCTCCCAAAACAGCCCCTGTGTGTCCTGTTTTTCGCAAAAATGGGATGCATGAAGGGTTTGGAAAGCCTTTAGAGTGATCCCGAGGGCTGGGGAGGCCAAAAACGGGATGCATGGGGTGTTCAGGAGACCAAAAACAGGTCTGTTTTGGCAAAAATGGGACGCACGGAGAGTTTGGGAGGCATGCAAAATGTTACTGGGGGTCGGGGGGAGCAAAAACTGGATGCACAGAGGCCAAAATTATTTTTTTCTTGCTTCCCTCTTTGAAACCTAGGTACGTCTTATACTCTGATGCATCTTATAGTCCGAAAAATATGGTATATACACACATACATGTTTGTGTATATGTGTACACACACACACTATATGTATGCTTGTGTATATCTATATCTATTTATTTATCTGTCTCTCATCTATCTCTCATCCATCTATCTATCCATCCATCCATCCTGTTTTTATTATTTTTACAAATAACTCAAAGCAGCAAACATATCCAACACACCTTCCTCCTCCTATTTTCCATACAACAACTACTCTGTGAGATGGGTTGGGCTGAGAGAGAGTGACTGGCCTAAGTTCACTGCTGGCTTTCATGTCATGGTGAAGGTAGGACTTGAAATCATGGTCTTTTGCTTTCTAGCCAGGTGCCTTAATTACTAGACCAAACTTACCTTTAGCTTGAGTCAAATTTTCTCATTGACCCTCTCTCCAGATAGCTAAAACCTATTTCTGTCTCTTTCCACTCCCAAGCCCCATTCCACAATAGGAACCTAATCCATTCCCATAATCATGGCAGGTCATCAAAAAACCTGATATACTCTAGTTGTCACATTGGAAACTTGTGGCCTTGAAATGCTGGGTGTGTTCGTGTGTGTGCGTGCATGCGCGTGTGTACTAACTACAAGGCACAAAAGAAGAGATGAGGTTATAATAGCCTTAATATTCAACCAACAAACAAAAACTAGATTAATCTGTAAATTTTTTACCTCAAAAAGAACGGAAAATAGAAATGTTTGCCACGCTAGTCTAGTCTAATTGCTAAACTCCTTTCCTTTGGGTAGAAGATAAATAATTTACTCAAACCTGACATTTTGGAGTTCTGGGTATCATATATGAGCTTGAAAGCACTCAGATAGAAAAGGTAGAGTGTAAGATTTTTCCAATTAACAATATCTTGTTGATAATTCACCTCTTTTATCTCCTACAAAAACCATATATGGACCATACTGTAAACATATAGTATATTCAGATATGAGCATACGTATTAGAAAGGAAAGGTGTTGCTATGTTTGTCTATAAATATCAATTACTTGTGATTTAGTTTGGTGAAGTGGTTAAAGCATCAGGCTAGAAACTAAGAAACTGTGAGTTTTAGTCCTGCCATAGGCAGAAAGCCAGCGGGTAGCCTGCAACTAGTCACCCTCATTTTTTCTTAAAAAGGACACAGTGCAAACAACTTATGAAAAACCTTGCCAAGAAAACTGCAAGGACTTGTACTTGCAGTCTCCAAGAACTGGACCCATTTGAATGAGGAAAAAAAAATGCTAAGATGTAGCAATTGTTGCAATTACAACATTTTTTGCTCAGAATAGCTTTTTTCATTTTGGTGCCCTAGGATTTCTACTGCTCTAATCCTTCAACCATAATACTCAGTTGTCATGCTGCCTAAAAGATAATAAGGGATAGCGGGTTACAGAATGTAGTAAAAAGGTGTATTCCCAGGAAAAGGAGGATGTGAGAAAGAGGATGATTTGAGGCTTGACTTAGTCTGAAACATCTGGAGAGCACTAAATTGGAGGTAGATGATTTAGATGTTCCTAGTAATAATAAAACGACATAACTGAATAGTTACTGAGGAACAGCAGTAGATTAAATAAAATCTTTCTGGCCTTATTAGTGCCCTAGAAATAGTCATGCACTCCTGCTTGGCCTCTGCAGACAAATGGGAAGCAAATAAAAAGTGTAACAATATAACTTCAATGACAATCTCACCTGCCACTTTAAGAGTCTGGGCTGTGTGAGTAATGGGGGAGGTCACTGCCACAGGTGGTGTCTTGCCCTTCTTCAAGGATCCTGGTGGACCCAGACTAACAGGCTTCTTCAGCTCCCCACCTTTGGCAGGAGCTTCATCACAGCTTTCAGAACGCTCCCGTCGCCACTTGGAGGAACTGTGCTCCATTTTCAGGCTCCCGCTGTCATAATCCATCTTCTTCTGGGTCTTCTCCTCTGGTTCACCATACCAGTTCAGCCCACTCTCTGCCAAGGACCGTTTCTCAGAATCTGTGCGTAGCTGCAGGACAGAAAACAGTGTCAAAGGGACATTTTGGTCTTTCCTTCTGTGATACTCCCCAAGATTGCACACTCATCCGTCTGGTTCAGAATATTGTGACTTAGTGGCAACAAGTCATATAGGCCCTCGCTCCTGTATTTCTGAATAAACCTCTTCACAGTGGGCATGCCACTGGATTGCCTGCATTTGAAGCACATATTTCCTTGCTCAGCTGCAGCCATTATACCATCAAAGCCTCTAAAGCCTTTGAAAGCACTGATTTGAAGAAGAGAGGTCTGCAGAGGTCTTGTTTTGAAAGGCATATAGGCCCCTCGTGCATTGAGAAACAGAATTCAGAGCAAGCACTTAGTATTTGCCAGATTTACGTTCTTATCCATCACAATAGGCAACACCACAAATTAGATGAATATAGACAGAATGGTCAGTGTGGCCTACATCATGCATGGTTAATCTTAGTCTTAATGATTCTAATGCAACCACTATAACTGTAATTAGATTTAGATCCAATCCAGTATTTTAAGAAAAGATGCACAGATGAAAAAAGAATTTTAAAAAATCCCCCCCCAAATTGTTTCACAACAAATTAAACTTTTTCAATGGCAGCTCATTATGTTAACAGTAACAGCAATTAAAAAGCAATGAATTCTGTAAAACAAAAATGAATTTGCAAATAAACCAGGAAAATGTATAATCTGAGGAAAGAAAAAAAAGGGGGAAATGATAATAAAGTTACGAAATGGAAATACTGTAAGAACAACAGATAATCGAAAGATGCACTAGTGCTAATTAATACTACTTCAAATTATATAAAGGAGAAGAAATTCCCCTGGCAAAAATTGGTGAATATTTGAAAAAACAAAGTTTACCAAAGATCCCATAAAAACAGAAACAATTAACAGTGGACCTATTACAATAAGGAATTTTGTGAAGCTATAAAAAGGGGGGCAAATTGGGAAAGACCAGGCAGTTTACCAGCTTCTTCTTATGACATTTTGAATATGAATCATTACAATTATTGCAAAACACAATGAATTCTATTTTGCAAATTGGAAACATACCACATAGTTGGATGTAGGCCAATACAGCATTAATACCTAAAGAAGCTCAAGACTTCACCAAAAATTATTACCTGATATCATAATTGAATAATGATTTTAAGTTATTTACAATTATTTTAGCTGAAAGAATAAAAATGGTTTTATAGGACTTTATTCATGAAAATCAATATGTTTTTTTACCTAAAAGACAGCTAAGGGATAATTATTAGAAATACATTGGATATTTTGGAACAACATAATGTGACTTTTCAAAAGTACTTTCAAAAGCTCCTGTGTGAGGGATTAAGAAATTGGTTGGTTAAGAAGGTAGGCAGGCAGGCAGGCAGGCAGGCAGGCAGCAAGCAGCATAATTTTTGTCTACCTACCGCTATGGCAGAGTTCCTACGGGAAGCCGTGGGGGTGGAAGGCAGGGAATTGAGTGAAGAACTAGCATTGAATTCTTCTGAACTGAGATTGTCTGAGGCATCACTGAGGCCACTGCTGATGGAACTACTTTCATCCCAACTGGAAGACAGAGAAAAGATAAATGATTAGCAACATTTAGCACAGAGGTACTGCTATATAATCAAAGGCATCTTCCCCGCTCAATAATGTCCTGGAAGAGAAACCAAGGACTGTCAACTAACAGTTGAAAAATAATAAATTGATCTATAAACAGGATGTTCCATCCTACTTCCTAAACCAAAAGCAAAGATAAAGTGGTAAGATTGGACTATGACTGTTTAGTTTAATTGAAATCACCCAGTATGAGCCAAATTTTAGTAATTAGTCCAAAGAAAAAGTTGCCAAAGACATTGAATGTTCCAGGCCAAAGAGCTCATGCTGCATCAGTGTGTTTCACCTGGCCCTTCCACGAATATTGGATTTCAGTTCCAATAATTCCCAACTGCCAAATATTATGAGTTGGGATTATAGGAATTAGTCCAACACATCTGGAAGGCATGACTCTAAGGAAGGCCATTCCAGACTATTTTATTTATAGATTCATTCAACCTTAGCATTCGTTTACTAACTTAGCTAACTAAGGTAGGCCAAACAATGCTAAGTGGATAGCTAGTTTCCATCATTTCCACTGATCATCTAGGAGGGGCAAAGATTATTCAAAATGCCAACTAACACACACACACACACACACACACACACACACTAATAAGGCAAATTTAATCTGGTTTGATTACATTGCAATAATTATCATTGCAATTTAATCACTAATGCAGATGGAAAACTATCTGAAAATGAGAGATGGCAAATGGGAGGAAGATGATGAGGAACTATTGCCAACTTTTCCACATGGGACAAGGAGTTCATGAACACCCTGAATAAGGAAGAAGCTTCTTTCCAGCTCAGAGAGGCTGACAGGAGCAGGTGCTTGGGGGAAGGAAAAGCAATGTGACTGTTTGTTTATCTCACTAAAAGGCTTCATTCATCTCTTCTGGTGTTTTACACATTAAACTCCAAGATGATTAGACCAGATGCATTCAAATAACTACCCATGTCTGAGCTTCTCTTTAAAAAGGCAAGCTTTCCAAACATGTCCATGTGTCCTGAATGAAAAGGGCTAATTATCAAAGGGGTTAATTACTTTGTTATATGGGTCTATATTTAACATACAATACTGAGAGAGAAAATCTCTGATCACATTAGAGAGCACACTTTTTATGTATGAATGAAACTATCACACGTCCAAATATCTTCACCAACAAGTTTGAATTGCACTTTTCAATCATTATGTTCAGCTCTCTGTTCAACCATTCAACAGATGGTACATCCTTGAGGATGGGAGGATATTTCTAAATCAGGAGACAGTGTAATGATTTGTTTTCATTTTTTAAAAAATTAGCAAATAATTTACAAAAAAGAACAAAAGGAAAATAATCCCACCATTTACAAAGAACAAATGTCGTAAAATGTTGTTCCAGATGTTTTTGTAATGTACTGCCATATAACACGCTCAATAAAATCCACTAATTACCTTCTTTATGGGAAATAAAAATTACTGATTCAATTTTGTTTTACAGTGAAACCTTGACTTAGCAGACCTTAATACAATGGACTTTGAATGCAATATATGAGATTCTGATTGTATTTGCATCATTTTATATCGTGTCTATTTCCTTTACAATGCAAAAAGTACACCTTGATGCAAATGATGTAGATTATGCTAGTTGCATGATGACAGAATAGATCTAAACTGTAATTAGTTTTGTTTAGTTTTAACTTCTAGTTATGGAGTAAACTATATCTTAATATAATATGTTAACATAGTTGTAGTGTATAAACTAAGGTTTTTAGCTAAGTATTTTGTAGGAAATAGTCATTAAAGGTTATTCAACAAAACATGGTTAAAAAGACTTAGCTTTAATGTACTCTATCATGGAAGTCAAATTTGCCATGTCACATTGATGTCAATTGATGTATCCCAATGTTTTTTGCCTTCACAGAACTGGGCTGGGTGTGGCCTTTGCGTGATGCATTTGACCCACGGGCCGCCAGTTTGACACCCCTGTAATATGAACCCAACCTTTGATTTGGGAACTGCATGAAAATAGAGGTAGCTTCTCAAATTGGTGCATATCCCACTCTTAGAAACTAATAACTACCATTTCTAACCAAGATTCAGTCTTTAATGTGTTCAGTTAACATATACGCTCTATGTACATTGATTATTATTAGTGAGTCAGATTTGAATTATACAGAATCATCACAAAAAGATGTCTTGGGTGTGTTAATGGGGATTCTTCTGTTGAGTTATATTATGCCAATAAGGTTAAAAGGATTAACAGAGGTTTAACTCTTTTGTCCAACTGTTGGCATAAAGATGAAGTCTGTAAATATCCCTGTAAAAATGGGGGCCATTCTAGATTAATTTTGCTTCCCTCTCTCCAATCACATAGTGGGTAGAAGTTGGCAGACGGAGGATGAGTAGTGAGTAAGCCTCTAATTCTATTGATAGAAATGCCAACACTGATTAGGCAAGGGGACCATTGATAAAATATTGTTTTGCTTTAACAGTTTAAAAAGAAACAGGAAGTGATAGTTTATCAGACATATGGCAGTATGGAAACCATCAAAGATGGTCATTCCTGATCGACTAGGTCACTAGGGCATCTGTGTGCTCAAAGTGCACAGGGCAATTTTGTCTGGGATAATAGGCAACTGGTTCAGCTGCATCACACAACACTACTTAGGAGCTCTGGGTCAGACAGCAATTCAGTAGATAAAGAATTGCCCATAACTGACTGCATTTGTGCCCTGGGGAAAGCTGTATCAGTAATTTGTAGTTCACTTAGCTATTGCTATAAACATTGTGTTTCGAAATTTAACAGACAAATGCAACCATAGCTGAAATGGGGGCGGGGGGGGGGAGTCGAAATAACTTTTATCAATTCATGGATAGTTCAGAATAAAATATCAAACAAACCCATTTGGTTAAGAATTCAACCTTTGTCTTCACTCACAGATCGCAAACCTATTTTGTTTTGTACGTTTTTTTTCCAAGGATTTAAAAAAAAATAGTCCAAGAACCATTGGGGAATTGACTATAAATATTTTGCTTCAGAATTTGTTCTCCAGAAACATAATATGTAATGGTGAGAGGACTAGCTGGAATAACATCTCCTTAACACGGCACTTCTGCTTTATACAGAAAAGTAATAATAAAAAAGATTATTGTTCCATAAATCGTTTTGTGGTTCTCTTGTAGTTATCAGATCATTCCTGCTTCTGTTTGCTGTCTTTGTCTGACCTTGTTCTCGAATGGGGTTTAAGCCAGGGAAGTTGGCACAATCCAATATTTCAACATCTGATGCAAACTGTACCACCTGGATTAACATGCATATTATTATCTGGGAAGATTTCACACTTCCCCAAAGCTTCCTGTGCAAAAATGCTATCAAACTGTGAATAAAACTGTCTATATAAATTATGCCTAAAATAATTGAGAATACAGTACTAGCTGTTTAGGTCATCCTTAAATATAAACTGGTGTAGATATTTTTTTTTAAATCATAGATTTTAAATTGATCATAGATTAGAGACTGTTGTCAACATCCATGAAATAAATGTTTATTCACATTGGAAGAGATGACCTGAATAAAGTTTCACCTTTTAATTTTTGACTAAGCTGTCCAATTGTAGCTCAAACTATTCATGTTTATTTGCAAGGATTCATCCCTAGATGCCACTTTGACTCTCTTTCTCAGGCAAAAAGTAAGCCTTGTTCATGAATGTGATGCAGTGAGTTAAAACAGTTGAGCAGTAGGGACTAGGACTGAAGTGGTAGACACAGCAATAGATTTCATTTACTTGCTCTTTAGGTTCTTTCATGCTATATAGTCCAATGAAGTCAGTATTCGAATAAATACTCAGTGTAGAAAACAAGGGGTACATTCTGAATATTAAACAATCTATAGGCCTTCTTTAAAATAATTCTCAAGAAAAAAAATCCTAGTGATATCATCCCTAACCAAAATAAGCTCTGATGCATATATTATGTAGCTCTCTAACACAGAGAATGGTACCAGGCAGCGGCCCATGCAAGTGGCTGGCGAGCTCGCAAAGCTTTATTTGCACACGTGTAGGATCTAGGTTGCACATACCAAACAATCCCTACTTCCTGCTGCCACTGCTGCTGCTGGTCCATGTATTCAGAAAGGTTGGGGACTGCTGCTCTAACAGGTGTCAATGCTAAATTACATGGCTGGGCAAATGTCTTCTTCTAAAGCTTTATTCGCAGAGTTAAAGGCCCTACCATAAAAATGTTTGAATATTGTATATCAAGGATTTTAACTTTTTTGCATTTATAATTTACGAAGTGACTTATCTATAAATATTTTTGCAAATATTTATTTTTGATTATTTAAGTTTGATTCAGCTGGGTGGGTCCATGCACTCTGGGGTTCATGTGCCCATCAATTAAACAATGTCATCTTGCAGGATGCAAAAGCACTTCTACTCTCCTGCAATTCCTGTCCTCTTCTTCCAAGTAATTGGTATGGCCTAGCACTATGATGGGTAACCTATGGCATGGGTGCCACAGGTGGCATGTGGAACCATTTCTTAGGGCATGCAAGGCGTTGCCCTGTCAGCTCCAGCATGCATGTGTGTGCTGACCAGCTGATTTAGGCCTTCTTTTGAGGCCATTTTTCACCCTCTGGAGGCTTCAGGGAAGCTCCTGAAGCCTC
>JAPKID020003469.1:0-12342 GCA_026931265.2 Tropidonophis doriae
AAGTGGAATGAATTTTGTACATGTGAGTTGATGGATTCTGCGTAGGGTTGTAATTCCTTTGCGAGGAACTTGGCAAGATTCTGTAGAGGTGAGCCTATTGAGCTGACTATGGGTCTGAGTGGTGTTCCTTCTTTGTGTATCTTGGGGAGGCCATAGAGTTTGGTGCATCTGGAAGATTTCTCACTGGGGATGATTCTTAGCTGGATCTCTTCACTGATGGAGAGGCTTTTATTTTGGCTTTGGTGGTTTTTTCCAGGTAGATGGTGGGGTCTTTATTTAGAGGTTTGTAGGCAGGGACTTGGAGTAGGTTGGCTAGTTTGGTGTGGTAATCAGATGTATTCATCACCACTGTGGCGTTGCCTTTATCTTCTGGGAGATTTAAGGAAGGGTGACGCCTTTGCAGTCACAGTCACACACCGAAGCCTGCCTGATGATGGCAAGTGAGATCTTGCCGAAATGTTGCAATAACATCTCCATGTTATATACACAGGAAAATCCCTGAAGCCAGCAATGCCAGCATACCTATGATAATATGATATGGTAATATAGGTTATCATTTGTTACTTCTGGGTTTAATGCTTATAATGCTTATAATATCTGTTGGAAATTTTAATGGTCATAATTTTCTTTAGTGTTATTAAGATATTAATATTTTGACTAAATTTGAAACATTGAAATATGATCATATGGTTACTGAGTAAGAAAGCATGCTATCTTCCTAATAATTATTTAAATTAAATTGCTTAGATCATTTGCTCTAATATGAATCAGAATGAGAACTGTGTTGAAATTAAGTGAATTCATTGATGTTGCATATGTTAAATGCCTTTTAGAAACTGAGTTTCTGTCTGCCCCAATAGTACATTATGCTGTTATTTTTGGAATGCATCTTGTGGATGGTGTATTACATTGTTTTATATTCATCTCACAATTGCGAGTCTGGGCTGCTAACACAAGATTAAAATATCAACAAAACAAGAACATATTTGTTATTGATAGCATAGTAATAGCACAATGAAACCTGAGTAACTGGTTCATACCTTTACAGTTATTATGATAAATGTTTCAGGTCACAATGTTTATGTGAGTAATAAAAATATAAGTAGACCTTTTGCATGAACTGTAGAAAATTCTAGTGGTTAGTTGTAATGTCAAACTTTCTAGAACCATATCAAAAGCTTAAAATCTTTCGTCTTAATAGTTTTCCACCTCTAAAAGAATGTCTATGGTTATGAATTGTAGTTTCAAACTCTTGTTTTTCTTTCATTTAACAATGGAAAAACATACTTTGGGGTATTTTCATTAAAGTTTCAAATACAAAGTCAAATTTTGCCTCTGTCATAATAAAGGCAGTGGTTTATTTAAAACTAAACCACTAAACAAGCTGGAGGAGCATTGCCAATAAGCATTAATCATCACAGTATTATTTTGTTAGAAAGTATAAATATACATTAGTCTAGGCAGGCAAAAGAATCCTGAAGATTCACATACAACTTTTGTTTATCAAAGTTAATTAGCAACAATTGCCCTTTAAATATTTCCTGATGTTTCTTTTTCCCAAAATCTAACAAAATGTACCTTATTTAATAGATGAGCTGATATTACTTGAAATTAGTGTGTGCAACCACTAAATGCGGTTTCTCAAACATCTGTCCTGTATTTCAATTTCATTTATGAAAGAAACTGCTCAATGATCTTTTAACAAGTTAACATAAAAATTATTACTTTGTATCTTAAATATGTAAAATAAACACTATTTCAAGTGTTGCCAGTATGGCAATTCCATGTTGTACACACAAACATAAGCATGTTTCAATATGAGATAATCTAACCAAGTACATATATGATATTCTGTGTTCTGATTATACAATACATAACTGAGTCCAAGTTTCACTGAACCAGTATTATATCTTGATCATGTGCCAAATAGCCTATAGTTTTTCCTAATCAAAATGGAATATACATCCATATGTTTTTAATAGTTGCATGCCATCATAATTCACCATAAATGTCTTAATTTAATTGTTAAGTGTCAACATTTCAGGGATTTGGTCAGCTCCACTGTGTATCAAGTGTGACTTAAGTTTTATTATTTTGAGCAGTAGTTCCTCACTCAACCCATAAAATTGATTTTGAAACAGGGATCTTACAAAAAGCAGTTTCTGGTATAGTATCAAGGATTATGATTCCAATTGAACATGTCTGAACTAGTGCTATGTGTCATACTAGTCCATTTAATTAGGATATATTACAAGGAGTATTATTCTGAGCAAAGTTTCAGATGAGCAATATAACCTATAGATTTCACTACTTGTAATTGTGGTGATAATCACCAGCTTAGTTGACTTTAGGATGAGTTCAACAGATTGATGAAAAATAGAGGTATTAGTGCTTACTGGCTAACTGTAGCTACAGCCAATAAATTCATGGTCAAGAGAACATTAGAATGGAGCTATCACTTTGTTCTTCTTAAGTACATTGAAAAACATCTTGTTGTCTGACACAAAATACTGTTTACAGATACTTTTTATTTGATCTTGAGGGTTTCTTTTGTATTGTATTTCTCCCCAAATAGGCTATCCCTATTCCATAATTTTGAACATAAATAGGTCAGAGTAAATAATTTGTCTATGCTAGCTATCTATCTTGTGTTGAAAGTAGGGGAAATGTGTGGGCCTTTTTTTGCACATACTCTTTAACATAGCTTTGGAAAAACAGCATGCTGTAATAAATACTGAAATTGCAGGCATGTTTTGCTAGTGAAATCATCAGTTTTATTCATGATAGGTCATAGATAGATAGATGTTAGATAGATGGATTAATAGGCAAAGTGACTGTATTAGAGATATTAGTTCTAATGAAAATATATGCAGATGTTTTAAATTTGGGGATTTTATTTCTGCTTACAAGATTACCTGTGTTTCCTGCTTCTTGCTGAGCTATGATAGCACTCTTTATTAAAGTGTTTTGGCACATCTGGTCTCAGGCAGAACCAGGAAGTGTAGAGGCATGAAAAAATGTAAAACAATGGCAGTGCAGTTATCTGAGACTTTCAAACTTTTAAAAAGATTTGTTTCCCTCTGCATTGAGCTTTGAGTCTCTTTTCATTTAATCAGCAATAATGAACCTTTGTAAGTTTAGTAGTATGATGCCTTTGGCTCTGGATCTTCCTGATTTTTGGCATCTACTTTTTTTCTATGAGGTAGACCTATGGTAAGATCATAAGTTTCTTTTGTTATAGATAAACTAAACATAAAACAGCAATGAATAAACACTAGCTCCTGTGGTGTTTTCAACATCAGCTTATTCGCCTATCTGAAAGCACTGAATTATGTATAGGCTTGCAATGCAATATATTTGACCTTTTGGTTTGTTATATCTATTGGGTAAGAACAGTATCTATCCATATACATCTATGCTTGTTTCAGGTATTACCTGTACATAGCATGTTAGTTTGTATGGTATCACATGAGTTGAAATGCTTCTTATCTTAAAAATAATTTGTTCCTTTCCTTTCCCTCTTTTTTTCACTAGTCAACTTGTAAATGGTTCTAATTTGACCTCACACACAATTGGTATGCCGACAAGTTTGTGGAAATTGCAAACAAACTTACTAGATCTGCACACCTACACTTTCAAATAGTGACAGCAAGTTGTTGCAAGCATAGGGTTTTAGAGTATAACTATATAGTCTAAATTATATTCTCTAATAATTTTTTCTGAAACAAAAAGTATGACCCTATGGAATTGCAGCAATATAATTTTCAATTTTTTCATCGAAATGATTTTTCTGTAATGTCCTATAATGTCTTGAAAAAAACAATGTGATATCTAGGAAGTTTCTCCATGCCAGTGTTTATATTTTATTTATAATGGAACAGACAGATGCTGAATACATTGGCACCAGTAAACACTTTCTTACTGAGTTAAATTTTAAAGTAATGTGACTTATTCCTTAAAATACTTTCTGTGTGCCTCTATGCACATACCTTTCAGTTAATCTGAATTTCTAGCAACTGTATAGAAAAGTCCATGCAGTTTTCTTGGAAACATTTTGGAAGTAGTTTTCCCTAGAAAACTTTCTAGGATTCATTTAAAATTGTTTTTTAAGTGAAAGTGTATTTAAGATTAATTGAAATATCATATGCCTTTAGGTTTGATCCTCATTTAAGGCTGAAAAATAATTCAACAATTTGGAAATTCTCTTAAAGTCATCTTGTTAATTAGAGAATCTCAAAATGATAACATTAATACTGATTATAAGTTAGGGAGAAATCATACATATTGTAACCAGAAGTTTAAATGTATGGGTTTCTTATTTTTATGAACCTATTAGTATGCAACATAGTGTTATTGACATTAGGATTTAAATTGAAATGTCTTATTGATAAAAGTATAATTAACTTAACTGTAATTGTTTCAAATGTAGATGAAAAAATAAACAATGTTGCAGTTCATGATCTAAGAAATGTTCACATTATCTGCTAACATTAAAAAAATATTTAGCAAAGTTTATCATTAAATTACAACTGAGGCACTTGCTTATTTTCCTTTAACTGTTTCTGATGTATTTTTCTACTGTGAAAAGTACATTAAATTAATCTTTGTGTTGCTTGAAAGGAATAGTGTGGTGGCTGCCATTGATATAAAAATATAATATGTATTCTGTTGCAGAAATATAAGACATTATTATTCATTTTATAATTTATTTGCAAAGAAAAATACTTTCTTATTTGTTCAAATTCTGAGCCTTACAATTTTTGTTTTAAAACCCCTCTTTAGAAAAGTCTTTCTTCAAAACGTTTCTGTAATTGTCTTAAAATGCATGTTAATGTAATATAGAGTTTAGAAGGGAAATGAAATACAAATTCATCAGTTTATTTGTTTAATATTCACAAATAATCATTTTACATTTTAATGCATAACTTACTTTGGTTATAACATCCTAAACAAAATAGTTTCAGAAAATAGTGACTCATACTGACATTAGTTATTGCTATTGAGGGATCCAGCTACTTCAATATGGTTTCTTGGTGCAGTTTTTTTCCTTTTTGTCTTAATCAAGTAGCCTCAGTATTTAGGGAATAGTTTCATTATCATAATAGCACTCTTATTTATGTGCTGAACTTTGTGAGGTTGAACTGATAAAATATGGAATGTAATCCATAAAGCAGATAGGTGCCCCAGACTGATGAAACTACTGACAAAAATATTTAATTTTCCTTGGATTAGGTGTTAGCATATTAACACAAAATTATAGCATAATACAGTATTGCTGCAGGAGATAATTCTGAATCTGAGTTATGAATATGCAAGCAGCAGCCATAGCCAAAAGTGTACCTTTATCCAATTTCGTTTTATGCGCGAGCTTTTGCCTTTTTTGTTAGAGTGGCATATAAATCTCAGTGTTTTCAGTTATTGCCTGAAAACCTAATTTCAAGGTGGCCAGGTGGTGCAGTTACATCATAATTGTACTGCTGCCAAGTTCTTTGCATGGTACTGTACTTGACAGGTGTCTGAAAATTCACCTGCTCCAAAAGATTTTTCTAAGCTGTTGACGGAAACTGGATATTGGGAGTTTATAAAAGCTCCACTGAATTCAATTCATTTTCAGATCAGATAAAATGGTTCTATGCAACTTTTAAAGCATAAGGCATCTTTAAAACTGAACATGTTTATTTCAAGTAAGACTGTTTGCTTCATTAAGGATTTCTTCAGGGAGTTTCTTTTATATCCATTAGTATATAGGCCACATTATTAATGATAAAGGGATAGTATTACTGTAGATCTTACTCTTTTTTTGAGTCATAAATAGTAGATTATTTTTCCTCTAATCCCAACTTTCAGGAATTTAGGAATGTACAGAAAACTCCCTTTTCAGAATCAGTTCTGGATAAATGTATTACTCAGATACATTTAATACTCTACACAATTGTAAGTAAAATAAAAGGTTTATTTAAAAATATTATATTTTAAGAACTCCAAAATAATTCTTAATACATATCACCCATAGGTGGTATTCAGCAGGTTCTGACCATTTCTGGAGAACCGGTAGCAGAAATTTTGAGTAGTTCAGAGAACCAGTAAATACCATCTTTGACTGGCCCCACCCCCATCTATTCTCTGCCTCCTCAGTCCCAGCTGATCAGGAGGGAATGGGGATTTTGCAGTAACCTTCCCCTGAAGTGCAGGAAGATTTTACAGTATTCTTCCCCTGCCAAGCCATGCCACAGCCATCAGCCATGCCCATAGAACTGGTAGTAAAAAAAAAAAAAAATCCCACCACTGATATCACCATAATGATATTATTTGAATTCACTTTTCTCTTTTCTGACTCTCCAGTGGCAAACTATAAAACTGCAAAAATCCTTCTTTACCCTGAAATATTTATTAATTTTGTCTTTTCCCATATCCCCATTATCATTTCCTCCATTGGGTAATAATAGTATTGCTATTTTATTACTAGACTTTAAGCCATACTGAATATTTTAATGGAAAAATCAAAGAAACTTTGGAAAAGTAAATGTAAAAGTAGAGGAAATAACTTGGCATTCACCACAAATGGTGAATGGACATGGTGATATTATCAGTCAAATGCTGACTTTGCAAGTCATAAATAAAAGTCATAGTATTTGCATGATCTTATAGTTAGGATCCTGTCCTCCATAATGGTTCTGATATCTTAAAACATTTTTAAATTGGCAAGCCTGAACTAAACATACAATTATAATGCTTTTAAAAATCATCAAGCACAAATGATCCAGTTAGGATAAACTAAATAATAAAATCCAGAAACCAGAAGGAGTATTTAATTTCCCTCCTTAGGCCAAATGTTCTTATAGAGATGGATCTGGATGTGTGGACAACCTTTTGTTTAAATTTACCCTATGATTATATGTCCTGAATAGACTCTTAATAAATGGTCAAAGGTCACAATCCTTTCATTACAATAAAAGATAATAAAGATAAGGGAGGGGGGGAATCCAATCTGAATATCTGGTTGACTCTGACAAACCTTAATAATACAGATAATAAAGATACGCCTACTGGTTTTTTGCAATAGATAATTATTACAGTATTTGTTGTTGCAAAAAATGAAAAAAATAAGTTTTTATATAGTTTACAATTATGAGACCTTCAAAAATATATGCTTGATTGCAAAATCTTGTCAATTTGTATGAATTTTCTAAGTGCAAAATGAAATGAAATTACTTTAGATAGTATGTTATAGCTTCCCAATTATATTTTTTTCAATTTAAATTATCTCTATAATTCTTAGAATATTTTCTAGTTTGTCAGTAACCATCTTAAATCACATTGCTTCTGGCAAAAGTTGTTATTTTCCTAACCTGGAACTATTGTTAACATAAAATGAGATCACAGTAATTGTTATGGTATAACTACAACAACTTGCTCAGAAGAATGGCATTCTTCCAAGATTATTATTTTGGTCATTTTAATGTGTGAAACATTAAAATTCTGGAATCAGATTCTATTTATTGTTATAATTATTGACCCATTTCAGCAGGCCGTAGTATTCAGTATGTTCATGTAAATATAGTTTCTCTGGGAATGTTAATTGCATATGAACATTCCCACAGTTGGAAGAATAACTTAAGTGGGATGTTCATTTTTTCATGTCTCTATGAATATGCATGATTTTATGTGGATTTTAGATGGCAGTGAATGAAAAACATCTGTTCAAATCTTAGATTAATGACCTAGAAACAAAATATTAAATCCAGAATCACTGTAAAAATAAATTGTTTTTCCTTTCAAGTCATTATAAAATAATAGTGGTGTGAGATACCACATTTTGGGTTCTACCATATCGTGTTTATTCTTAAGCATTATAATTCTGAAAATTGATTATTTGTAACACTCAATGTTTTCATTCCTAAATCCAATGCATTTAAACAAGGAATGAAAGTTTTGTTAAATGCTAGTTTTCATAGTCTGCCATCAGTTAAAAGATGCTGATATTATTGCATATGTACTCATTTTTGGCAATGTTATAACTAGGTACCGATAATCATGATTAGCTCTTTTGGACAATGTGCTTTTAGATTGCAATATTAGTAAAGATTACAAATTTAGTGAAAATATAAAGAGGCAGCAAAAGATTAACAGAGATAGGTCTAAAAATGATAGAAATAATGCATATTAAAATGATGAAAAATATAGATTTCTTTTTAAAAGATGTGAGGTTTGTAAAATAATTTGATGGATATGTACTATACATATGAGTGATTTGTCCTTATCTTTAATGGCTCATACTCCATCTTATAAAATTAATGAAAGAACTTCTGTCCTTTACACAATCTGAAAGCTGCAACATAAAAGAAAAATAATAGCAAGGAGGATCAAAGAATAGACTAAGGTACTGGTTCTTAAAGACTTTTGTTTCTAGTATAAATTGGCTTCCTTACAGCTACTCCTATTCTGGATATGGTGGAAAAAGTATCCACAGTGCATTCTCAGCTAGGGAGGCCAGACTTTTTTACAATCCAGTTGAATGAAGGGATAATTGCAAGTCTAAAGTCCCACACAATCTCCTCCCACCAAAGCCTTAACCTGACTGATTAGCAGAGATTTGTATGGTGACATTAGCATAATAATGAAAGGGGTAGATAAGTAATTATTTGTTCTGTATTCCCAGAAGACAGTAACGCTAGAAAGAAACAGCTATACAAGGACTACTATATAAAGCTGCCATAGTTAATAATGGCCCATAAGCACACACAAGTCTAGTATTCAAGGAGATGCTACTGCCTGGACTTGTTATCTGATAATCACATTGATCAGATTTAGCAGCAGTTTGCTTTTGATCTATCAATGTTGCTTAATAAAGTAATCTAGGTAAACATCTGCTGTACGAACTGCTGTACGAACATGTCAACAGGTAAATAGACAGACACCAGGATAAATTATTAGATCTGAGTCAATTATTTGACGTTGCTAGATTTCAACTAGAAATTTCAAGGCAATAGAATGAAGAGGCAAGGAACTTGATAGGGATCAAATTACTACAAGGTGTTTATATTTGTGGTGGGAATTTCTATTTCATTCAATGTTTACATCAGAATGTTTAGAAGTGTTATTGAGGAACATTCTTAAGATCAAGAACAAAAAGATTAAAACTTTTTACTAGGTACAATTAAATCTACATTTTATAAGAGTATGAAGGTAGATTACAGGCAGTGTTTTGTAAATATGCCTGTTTATTCAGAGGTCCCCTTGTATCTGTATTTTTCTAGTTTTTAAGTTGCTTTATATGAAAAACTTTTACAAGACGATTTAAAATAATTATATATCCTACTTATTTATATATTTTAAAATATGTTAACATTGAAAGTAGGATTGAAATATTTTGGCCTTAGTTTCTTAAAAGCAAATTCTACAGACACCTTAATGGTTGTCCAATTTAGTGTCGTTCAAAGTTATGATTTAACTGAAAAAGTAACTTTCCAACTGGTCCTATGAATTTACTGTTACTGATGTGTCCCTGCAGTTATATGTTTAAGATTCAAGTGTTTTACAGCCTAGCACACATTTATTATCATTGCAGCATTTCATTGAAAAAATATTCTTTGCAAAGGTGTGTTTGTCCAAATTATATAATTTGTTTTTTTTCTGGGTAATAAAAAACATGTGAATTATAATTCACAATTTAAACCTATTGTTACAACAAGCTACAAATATCACTGCTAGGAGTTAAAGAAGCTCCTGGAATATTGATCAATACAGTGGAAGTATTCACACTCACTGCTTAAACACAATTCTGAAGAATTATGGAAGACCAGAAACTGTAATCCTACTGGTGTTCCATTGGGCCCTCTTAGGATCTTTGACCAGTTTGTCAGAATTATCTTATTATGAGGCATCTTTGTTTTTTGTCCCAGAATTAAAATAAAAAGGCAAGAATCATTACTTCTGATTTTGGTATATTTTTGAGTCACACATCACAAAGAACATGGACAGAGACATCTGGCTTTGTTGGCAGTGTCTACTGACAGGAGGAGTTAAGCTATATTGATAGACTGCTATGTTTCAAAATGCCGTCATTGTTACGTAAGCATGACTAATTCTTATTTACCAGTGCATCTTAATTTTTCTTTTTGTGCATATGGTTTTCTTATTTGAGCTGAACTAAATTTTTACTACATAAAATTCATCAATATATATACAAAATATTAGCTTCATATTTAATGTATAGTATAAATAAATTAGGTTTCTAGGTGATAATCTAAATATCTTCTATATTATATGAAGAAATTATGTCCACAAATGTCAATATTCAGATTTTAGAAGCAGAAAATCAAGCATTTTCCTGTATTTTAATTTCCACTCTCAGAATTTTCACCTTAGTCTTTGTCCTCACAGTTTTTGTTATTATCATTTTTATTTTGTACAAATTAAAGTTGTATAAATCCAATCCATTTTTGTTAAAGGAAATTCTTCAAGGTCACTTTTAATTCCTTCACTGTTAATCCACAAATTGTCAAATTCAGTGAATTGGATTTCAAGAGCTCTCTTTGTTCTCTATATCTGTGCCTATCTGTACCTTTTCTCTACTCTGAACAGAATAACTATTGTGAGAAAATGGCTGCAAAATACAGACCAGACAAAGATGACAGGTTCACCAATAGTTTTTCCTTTTTCACATGGTTTTATGTTGTATTTTAAGAAGATTTTTTGATGATAGGTTATGCAGTTCACAGCATATCTTAAGCTTTTATTCTTCTCAACTCAGAGACAATGAGCACAGGTCTGGAAAAAAATGGTTTTTTTCTGATATTTTCCCACACATCAGCATTATGGTTGCATATGAAGATATATACTTTTTTTCAAATTTGTTTTAAGACTTTATAAGAACTGAAGTTTTCACTTTAGCTAGTGATTCGAACTTGCACATACAAATAATCCTTGATTTATGACTACAATTGGGTCTGGAATTATCATCATAAATGTCTTGAAACACAAGGCATCAAATGACCAGATCCAATGTTATGACAGTTTTTAAGCCAATATGGTCGAATCCATCTGAATCCATTCTCTCATATTCCAATTTTGTTGGAAACCAGCAAAAAACATTGCAGATCATATTTGTGGGATGCTGCAACCAGTCATATGACTATGGGGAAGAGGACAGCATGACATTTTATAATGTTTGGAAATCTTATGGGCCACTATAAACATTGTAAGATAATATTTAATAGAGGTACATTCCTTCTCACTTACATAATTTAGCAGAGCAGCTGAAATAATTTCCAATCTTGTTCATATGATTGTCTATGTTGATACTCTCCTAGTTTCCACAAGAGATCTATGTTAGGTACTATAGAAATATATTTATTCTAAGAACTGGAATTTATATCTGCAAAATGTGAGAAGAGAAATGTTAAAATGTTAGTTTGTTTTCCAGCAAGCTTTGGAACAGCTTTTCGCTGTAGTTCCAGAACATGTTCTAATGCTACCCAAACTGAATTGGGTATTTCAATTATAAAAGTAAATAATACCTGTAATCCCATCTGCTTACTTTTTTAAAACTTTCAAGAACTGTAGATTTACTAACTTGAAACCATTTTGTAAAATTTGAGTCAGTTTTAGGCAGAACTTCATACATAGTGGTAGCTCTGAACGTTTTAAAAAGTGGGGTGATATTGTTTATCTGGTCATTTTGCAAAGACAAATATGACTTCATTTTTTATTTAGTAATATGTACCGTTTTGCATTTTGATAACTTGTGGATTCTTTAGATGTCTCACCAAGATTGAAGAATCAAAATTAAAAGGTATTAATTCTGAGCCTAGAAGTTTTATTATGAATCTATTATGAACACAAAAATCGCCTCACATTTTTTTTCATTCCAATATTGTAATTGCGGATATTTATTGCTGCTCTTAAACTATTTGAAATGAAAAATCGTTGTCAAACTACTGCATTTTATCAAGATATCTATGGATAGATCCATGTCTGTTTTCTGCCCACCATTACCAACCATACATGTTGCTCAAGTGCAAATTTCATTACGTATGGATTTTATGTCCAAACTAATAAATATAGAACTATAGCCTAAAAGTACTATGTTAAGGGTATTATGCAAGTTACAAATCTACGCATCTGAGTATTTGAAAATTGATTCAATGTTATCCCTGTGTGAATATTTCTGTTCTTTTTCTAGTGTGAAGAAAAATGTTGATAGTATTCTTCAAAATACTATCAATTACTGGTGTTTCAATAAATAGGCATTGAGATCGTTGCTGGCCACCGGGGGCGTCGGACGAGTCTTTGACTCGTCTGCCGCTTTCCTCTCCTGGCGGCCCCTTCGGGGGCTAAGGG
>JAPKID020003470.1:0-12342 GCA_026931265.2 Tropidonophis doriae
AGACTATGATAGATCTATTTCAAGCTATTTAGCTCTCATCAGATAGCCATACCCTTACTGGGATTCGAACTCAGGCTGTTTACATGTTAGGCAGTTGCCTTAACCATTAAGCCATGAGTTCTACTCCCTTATCAGATGAGTCAGGGAAATAAGTCAGTGTTTATGTCAGTGTTTATATATATCCAAAGCATGGGATGGTACTTGTACAAACTTTAGCACATTAGCTCAGAAACGTCTGCCGTATGTGAACCGATTGCAGCTTTCCGAGATGTCCAGCAGGAGTCTTTCTTAGCCACATTGGGGGTTTCTTCCACTCCAAGAATGTTTTAATCCTTCCCCTGGAGAACCTATAAGACAGATGCAGGAAAACTCAAGAGGACTAGATACATATAAAATTATGGGGTCAAAGGTTCATTCTCTGAGCTTGTGTGTTGGGTACTGAGCGTTTCATTACCAAGCTAGATAACATCTAACCAATTTCATTGTATTTATTTTGTACAATGACAATAAAGGCTATCAGCGGAGTTTAGGGAAAGCCCTCATAAACGGAAGAATACAGACACTGACATCCCCTAAACTCCGCTGAAGATGTTACCTAGCCTGGTAACGAAACGTTCGGAAACCAACCCACAAGCTCAGAGAACGAACCTTCATCCTCATCCTTCACCCAAGCTGCAGATATTTGCCACTATTGTAAAACACATCAAATTAACCCTTGCGGACAATACTAAATAAGAAAGTCTAAAGTCTTTGCTTACTTTGGCACAAGTCTTATGGTCTGCAGAGTGTTATTCTCAAGTCAAGAGTACAGAAGATACTTTTTCTAAGCTATCCATGAATATCACTTTCAATTTTGGGCAAACTGATATGTCAGTTTGACATGAGTCATTCATGTTGAGGCCTGAAGAGTCAAGTTAGCATGAGCTGAATTGATGGGCTCTGTCATTCCCCCTTAGCCAAAACAGTCAGGTCTGCAACCCCATCAACACATCTCATTCAAATTTTCCAAATCCTAGTTGTTTTTTTAATATCTCAATGCTTTGGCTGCTCTTTTGTGGCTGGGGTCCCTGATTATGGTATGTTACTATATGTAATTACAGTACATAATTTCTTATTTTATATTAGGATGAAGTGTAAAACTAGCTTTGTTCCCCGCTTGAGATGGTCCATGAATGTAGCCAACTGAGTATAAATGATACAGGTAGTCCTCAACTTACAACAGTTCATTTAGTGACAATGGCACAGAAAAAAGTGACTTATGACCTTTTTATCTCCTTTGCAGCATTCCCGTGATCATGTGATCAGAATTCAGATGCTTGGCCACTGGTTCATACTTATGAAGGTTGCAGTGCCCCAGGGTCATGCGATCCCCTTTTGAGACCTTCTGACCAGCAAAGTCAATGGGGAAGCCAGATTCACTTAACCATGTGACTGACTTAACAATTGCAGTGATTCACTTAACAATAGATATAGAATAACTTTATCGTCACTTTGAATGTACACTGATCGGCATACATTAAAATGAAATTTCGTTGCATACAACTCTCAAAGGGTCATCACGCCAGATATACACCACATAAACATAACAAAATAAATAAATACAAAATTATGCATATATTCATATATATTATATGACATAGAGAAACAACACAGTCCAGTTTGGATGTATACATGTACATGACAAGAGAAACGAATCTTGCAAGTTTACCAGACAGATGGCATAAGGAATAAAGCTGTTCCAGAATATGATATTCCTGCTAGAAGTACTTCACATATAGAAATATATTACAATTGACTTTACATATCTCACTGAGACAGAGTGGTTTCTTTCCCACCTAACACAATATATGAACATAGCTACCGTGGCGCGTAAACTTTGATTGATCTTTTAGCATAATGTACAGGTAGACCTTGACTTATAAGAGTTTGTTTAGCAACCATTCAAAGTTATAAGAGCACTGAAAAAAGTGGCTTATGACCATATTTCATGCTTATGACTGTTGCAGCATTCCCATGGTCACGTAATGAAAATGCTTGGCAACTGACTTGTTTATGACAGTTGCAATATCTTGGAGTCTTGTGATCACCTTTTGCAATCTTTTGACAAGCAAAGTCAGTGGGGAAGGAAGCCAGATTCACTTTACCGACTTAACAACTGCAGTCATTCACACTGCGGCAAGAACAGTTGCAAAATGGGGCAAAACTCACTTAACAAATGTCTCTCTTAGCAACAGAAATTTTGGGCTCAGTTGTGGACATAAGCCAAGGTCTAACTGAGGATATCCAACCACTCTATAGCAGTCAATTCAAAAACCTGTGGTTAAAACAAACTATGGATGAGAGACTCATTGGAGTGTAGATAATTGGGAGTTCTTTTAGACAAGAAATGGCGGATCCATGTAAATGGACAGTCTGTAGTAGGGCAAGTAAAGAAATTCTCATAGCTATCTTTAGGAGCGTCTGGCCTTGTCTGTGTATCTCCCAAGTGACAGCTGAACCAGCAATCCCAAAAAGGAAATTTTCTCAGGGACATTGGATACCTTGAGCTCAGAGGGAAGGAGAGAGAAAAAGAAGGGAGAAGATGGAATACAGAAGTTCTCTCGGCATGCTGGATCTTCCATGCTCATGTTTGAAGCTTTCCTGTATCTCAACAGAGGGGATCATTGGAATCTGCCATCCAGGTGTCCTAAGCAGGAAGAATGTTGATGCCCAGACCAGTACGAACTTTCAGGCTGACATGTTAGGGATGAGCTGTCCAATCATGCTAGTGAATGTTTAGAATCCTTAGTTAAAGATTAGCCAGCAAAGTCTTAAAATCCATGGAATGGCTTAAATTTCAGACTAAAAAAGTTGTTTTAAACTTTGCAAATCCTGGTCTATCAAATCTGACAAATTCAGGATCTCTGACATTCTTTGACATATTTTTAAAAAAACAACAATGCAATTTCTTATACCCAGAGTTTTGCTGTGATGAATTCTAAATGTGTATTCCTTAAAAGAGATGTTGTATTTGTATGATTGTTTTCTTTTTCATTTCTTGTATGGGTCAATTTTTGAACAAGGAATTATCCCCTGACTGGTTTCATATATTGACCCAAAACATATTTGCAGAACCATGGTTAATTGGTAGATTGGCAAGCCATAATCAAAGAAACCATAGTAAGGGATTTGTGTGGGTTGTGAGCTCATCTTCTTTGGATTTGGAGCTGGGTTACCACTGATCCCCAGAATAATAAAAACTGTGGAATTATGGACCATCAAGTCTAATGAACTTACCCCCTGTCTCCAAGAAAGGACTTGGCCCTCTTGCGTTCCTCTGGAGTCTATTTCTAGTCACCCCCATCCATCCTCCACCCATCCAAACTTGAAGATGTGACTATAGTTAGCTGTCCCGCCTCCCTCTGAGGGAGCCTATATAACCCCAGGGGAATTCACAGCCAAGTGTCTAGGCTGTTTGCCCTTCTGGCCCCTGGGACATCCCCATCGCATCCACAGCTGCTGTTCATCCATTTACCTTCCCACTGAGACAACATGGTAAGTGAGGAAAAATTGGGGTGTGCAGGCAAGAGCATAATAGACGTCTTAGGAAATCAGGGGCTATCTCAGTCCAAACTAGTGGAAAAATGTATAACACCAAGGAATTTTTTTTTAAAGTTGAATAGTATCTTGATCTGTTTTTCTAAGCCAAGCATGGGAATACGGAAGTTTCTCAAATGCTCTTGATGAAAGATAAAGTCAGAAAAAGGAAGGGGTAAAAAGGGGTAAAATTTCTCTAGGTATTTTTTTTTTAGGGGTGTGTGTGTTGTAATCTTCCAAGTCAGCCTTTTCTTACATATGTGAGTGAATTTTGAGTATTTTCAGTTAGGACTCTTTAAAATATCAACAAGAAGAATATGTGTGTTAAGAGGAAGCTTTGGCACTGTTAGAGAGACAGGGAGGGCGATGAGAACCCAAAGACATCTGTGCTTTTAAGACGGGGAAGAAAACTTGGAAAAGCTGAAGGCATGCAGTCTATCAGATTACTGACTACGGGTGACAATTCAACATCTATCATTCTGTTTCATTTTCTTCACTTTCTGAAAAGGTTCGGATCTTGCACATGTACCCCATCCCAAGCCATCTTCCTGCTTAATAATACTTTGTGTTACTTGGCTTTGCACATTCAATCTTACAGGTGAATCCCTTCAAATTCCCAAATAACTGCAGAATACTCTTCTTGAATAATACAGCAGGATGTTTTATTACACATGGAATCTTGTGGTTCTTTGCCTTTGCATTTTTTTTTCAAAAAGGAACAAGGGGTGGCTGGACAGCTGCTGAGCAGACAGGAGCCTCTGAGGCAGACTCCTCAAGGCACCACAAGATCCAGACAAAGGAAGCTGCAACCTGTCTGGGTTTTGTTTTTTTCCCAAATGAGAAACAAGGAATACACTTTTTAAAAACATTTCCTTCACTCTTGTATGCCTGATGTATCTCCTCCTCTGAAAAGTCACATCAGACAAAATGTAGGAGTGAGTAAACTCTTTAAGAGGTGTTTTTAGAGCAATCCTTCCAGAACATTCCTATAAGTCTGGCCATGGCGAGAAGACAACCCGCAATAGTTTGGACCATTGAATCTCTCAGGACTTCATTTCTTGATACTAAAAGATTAGTTTGTCAGCATATATTAACTTTCTCCACCTCAGGCCTCCAGCCTTAAAACCCATCATGTCTAGCCATGTCCCTGTGCCTTATTATAAAGATTTTCAAAATTTTACTGGGTTTTTATATCTGGCCAACTGAGTGTGATTAGAGGATTGAGATGCATTTATTATTTCTAGCCAATATCCCAAAATCCATACTTTTGCTCTGGTTCAATTCATGAGAGAGATCCACTTAGATTGTCTGGATCTTCAGGTCTCATTCCATTTTTGCCTTGCCACTCCTGTCCCATCTTTGGCTCTTCCTACAAGTAACACATATATCAGTTTTCAAGAATTGAGGATCGAGAAAGAGAAAGGAGATTATTAAAATTATCTCCAGATAATTACAGTCATTCTAAATAACTTCTTGCGATATATATCATAATCCTATATATCCTATATTCTATATATAAAATAACTTCGTTCAGAAGGAGACATAGTTGACAAGTATGAGAGAAGAAAAGAGAAATTTCATTTTATGGTTTTCATTTGAGTTAAATTTGGGAAACCAGCTGGAGTTATTTATATGACTGTCCCTTCCTCTCTTTTCTATTAGTTATACCAATTGTGGATTAGTGCTATTTTCTGAAACCGTTGTCATTTATCATCAAATTGGGCTTGTTCATACGTGTTTCATTTGCCCAGGCTATCATTTTAAACGAAGTTAAAGGACCCCTGGTTATTGTATCAATTAATTATTTATATATTAACTTAAAACTTGCAAAGTGATTTTGGGGAAGATTAAAATTATACCGTTTCCCTGAAAATAAGCCCTCCTGGGATAATAAGCCCAAACGGGCTATTGAGTGCATACACTAAAATAAGCCCTCCCCTGAAAATATTGCACAGCAACAGCCAAGAGGAGACCACACTCGCCACCTCCTGCACCTCAAACATAATAAACCTCCCTGAAAATAAAGCCAAGTGCTTATTTTGGGGGTCAAAGGAAAATAAGACCCTGTATTATTTTTGGGGAAACACAGCAATACCCACATACAACATAGTTGCCTTAAAGAAAAGATCATTGTGGTGGAAATTAGTTGTTACGATCTGAAATGAAAACTTTGAAAAGTGGCAATTAAACTTTTATCAACTCCATATTTGTATTGAAAGTAAGAATAGATGCTTCTTCTGTTTGTCAAACCAAAGTATACCCTTTCTTTAAAATCATGAATATTAACATTTCTCCCCAATGATCCAAGTTTTCAGACTTTTGCTATAGCAATAAAATTCTTTGTTGTTTTTTCTTAATAGGTTAAGCTATCCCCTCCTTCGTGTTACAAAAAACAACACATACTAACAATATTTTGAAAATATACATCTCACATAAAAGAACAAATAAAGGAAGTTTTAATTATTAACTTAAACTAAATGATATTTTTTGATATTTAGTAAGATTCCCTGCCCCTGGAGGCAAAAATGTAGAAAACGATCAAGTTCAGGAACCTTCTTGATTACATTGCTTAGAGTCTACTATAACTGAAGCTGTTTGTATGTTTGCAAAACCAGACAAATAAGTAACTCTAGAAACTTTGCATGGTGGGAATCCTTTCTTAATAAGATGTTCTCATGTCACTGATGAATTGACTGCTTACACATTGTCAAAAAAGAGGAAGTGCATCAGGATAAAGCAGGACCAAAGGCGCTGGTTTGTGTCACATTTGCAGTGAGAAAAGTACTAAACTATAAATCAGTTCTACAATTTAAGTTGAAGAATAATTCATTTAATCATAAAGGGGAAGCCATGACTTGGTGACCTATGTATTTCTTTAATAATGATGTCTATGCTAGCACATGATGGATCCAGTACCACTGGTTCACTCCTTTTTATTCTCTTCATTCATCTCGTTTCAACGTTGAATACTCTCACCTATAAAAGTGGGAGGCTTGGTTACCCTAGATAAGGATGCACCAAGCTGATCTTGAATGTCCATCATTCTTCTCTTCTAGGCACCCAAGAAGGCAAAGAGAAGGGCAGCAGAAGGAAGCTCCAATGTCTTCTCCATGTTTGACCAAACGCAGATCCAGGAGTTTAAAGAGGTAAGAACAAGAACAAAAATGGACATGGGAATGGGTGTCATCAATTAGGAAATATCATAAATTACTGGATCCCTATGAGCATTTTTCAGGAGCACCACCCAAAATTGACATTTTAGTTGTTTTTTAACTACATCACTGAATATATAGGAATGAATTTTAAAAGCAAAGCTGCTTGTACTAGTCAATTCAGATTCTGTCTTCCCTTTGAAAAACTTTGCTGATTAATCACATAAATTTTGGATGTTATAATAGAACCTAATGTTTCAGGTGAGCCTGTTTTATATATGCAGGTAGGTCCAGTTTAGGGTACACCAATGTATTGTAGGAATCCCAGCTACATTTTATTAACTTCAGCATAAGTGACTATATATAAAAGGTCTAGATAAGTTATAGAGGAGTTTTTTAAACATAATTTATCTCAAAAATTCACTCGTGGATATCTGTTCATGTATGGGTTTGGTGGTGGTTTCATTTGAGTCTAAACCTTTACAAAAATAGGGATCATTTGTTCCTGAAATTATGCCCATCAAATAGAGGTCCACCATTAATTAATTTTCCTTTCCTTTGCCTTTTATATAGTTCTATTAGTTGTTGAACATGTTGAATGCTTCTAAGTTTTAAAGACATTTTTCTGATTTTGTTGTCCATTCCAATATGTCTTGAATTACAGCTTCCATTGTTCACAAATAGAATGATTATTGATTGGGAATAATGGGCTTTATTTTTTGCAACACCTGAGGTGCTACCTTGAGGAAGGTTATTGTGAAGAACGTTCTGGAGAGGGAAAGTGGAAATCCATAGATATTACAAGGTGCACCAACTCTTTTCAAAAATGTCCTTCTATCTCCCTATGATATGTAGACTGAATGCTATCTTATTTTTGTTTTGTTCAGCAAGTCAAGATTAAGCAAGCCATGAATTCTTGTGATGTGTAAAGCAGAATAAAAATGGGTTTGATTAATAATGCTTATTATTATGTGTGAACATGGCCATATTTTGGAAGAGCCAAAATAATTAGCAACTATGAGTATATGTCTCCACAATATCCTACTTTGGAGTTTAGAACCTATTAACAGCATGGAAGATCAGCTTTTTACCTGCTATTAAAGTTGCTTTTCCTTTCTCAAAGGTAATTCCAAGCTATTCTCCTTAGGACACTTGTTTTTTAAATTAATTTGGACTTTGAAAAGAAATTTTCACCTATAAAAGTGAGAGTGAGGGCCAGCTTTCCACATGGATATCTTCTCTTCTCCTCATTACTTAAATTCTTAATCTTCATTTCAGAGGAGCATTTTTTGCCCTTTGGCAGGCAGTAGACCTCCACGCACACCCCACCCCAAAGTTGTTGGTGTTTCCTTTCCAGGATCCTTGCAATGCAGCAGGGTCTATTTTGGGTGAAGGAGGACTGAGCAAAGAGGTGACATCTGTGCTTGGATGAAGCAAATGGCAGAGCCTTACAAGGAGATCTTTGGAAACCCATTCTGGCTGGCTAGTTTCGGGGGAGGAGGAAGAGGCGAGAAGACTCCTGATTTCTATAAAAAATGAAGCCCAAAGGTCTTTCAGTCTTAAAACATCGACTATAAAGGAGACCAAAGCTACATTAGAAGTAGCATTGGTAGCAAACTATCATAGACGCTCGGTTGGATTTTCTTCTTTTTCCTGCAGTCTATGTTTTGCTTCTTCTTTTTTTGAGGGCCTCCTGCTTTTAAAAATATGAGACAACAGATCAATTCTTGCAATATGCATATTTATTTAATTGTATGTGTCCCTTGCCCTTCCTTCAGAAAACCCAAAGCATGAGACTTGCCTTCTTTCTCCCGTTCTTCTTGTACTTCTCTCCACAAGCATGCTGTGAGGCTGGTAACACTAAAGATCATCTATGGATCTTAGTGGCATGGAACCCATCTCCTCTTAGTCTTCAGTTGCTTTAGGTGGGCTCCTTCATTGTGCAATCATCCTGATGTAATCATGGAATTTCAGGAAGACTAGGTGATGATTTCCTTCATTTTAATTATTTTGTCCTTCCTATTTTTCCTTCTAATGTTTTTACATTTCCCATAATTTGATAAGGGTGAAAAAATTGGTGGAGGTAGAGTCCACTGGGTAGATCCATGGTGGCATGAGACTTGCCTTCTTTCTCCCGTTCTTCTTGTACTTTTTTATGAATAAAAATTAGCCCATACAATAGATGAGTATCTAATCCAAGACTGCAATTCCAATTATAGGAATAGTGTGAATTTAAGTATATCATGAGAGGGAGACTTCCAGAGTAATTTGGGAAGGTTGCTTGAATACAGGCTAGAAGTAACAATCTGGATATTTAAATCTAGGGATACCAGATCTGATGGACATTCACTGGATGGCAGGAAGGAATTTTAAAAAACAACACAATTATTGACTATTATCTAGCAGGCATCAGAATTTTTGCAGTCCAGAATAATCCTGGGTTCAGCTACTCATTTCTCCTTGGCCAATTTGTCTCTTTGGGAATCAATCAACTGCTTTTTGAGGTCTGTCTTTGTTGAATTCCATCCTGGATTGAATCTCTTTGGAGAGATCCTGCCATTTGAAACATGAAGAGGATGAACAGATGATTTGATGAAGTTGTGTGTCACACTTAGTATTTTTCTAGCTAGATATTTTTTAGACTTTTGTGGGAAACAGGATCGGTTTGCCATCAATATTTCTGGACAGCCTTGGTTGTCTTCGGTTTGCTTCAGAATATCCTTTTATGCTTTTGTACTTAGAATGTAATTTTCTGAGTGGAGGATCTTTCTCACCCTTATTTAGCAAGTGCTGAGTAAAAGGTAACTGGTCTGCTTTTTCCTTGAGGAGGAGGAAAAAAAACAGTTTCGCTTCTCATCCAAAAAGCTACTTCAGTTGTGATGGTGGGGGGCATCACATCACTCACTGTCACAATCGATGAGAAATGAAACATTTTCTTCTTTTTCCTCAAGGAAGAAACAGTCCAGTTGCCTTTTGAAAAAGTACCTTTGCAATAACTAAGACTTGGATGACTGAGAATCTCCATAGACAAGTGCTGAGTACATTGCTGACACTGGAATGCTGATGATACTTTAGCTCTCTCGGCTTCCACCCAAAGTAGTCAGGCCCTTTCCTTTGTGTGAGTGTGTGGGGTTGGGGGGTGGGGGGTATGTTAACATGAGTTGGAAAATCTTCCTGAAGGTACTTCTCCAGCCAACATCCAAATTACAAGATTAGATAGTTGAGATGGTACAACTTCACCTATTATTTATTCTCTGGAAGGTTAAAGTTTTCTCCTTCTTTCACATTTTTATTTAGAAAGAGATAAAGACATAGCATTTAGCAAGAAAGAAAGAAAAAAAGGGGAGGAGTGAATTCCATCAATGCCTGCCAGCCTTTGGAGACCTCATCAACAGCCCCTTCAGAATGTACCACCTGTCCCCTTAGGGAGGGCTTGGGGTTTAATATGAGACAGTTTAAGGTTGTTCACATTCCTGGCAGAAGCGAAGAAGGATATCAGGTGTTTCTAGGGCACAGCTGCAGAAAAGGGAGGAGGGAAGGGAGGATTGTACTAGCTGAAGTTAACTCTTGTCTCCAATCCTATAATGAATTGCTAGATAAGCAGACAACTAGACAAACCACTGAAGTCTTTTTTTATATCCAGTCTAGAATGTTTATTTATACTTTAATTTAAATTATCCAGTAAACATACTGAGGGCTAAAGAACTACTATAAATATCTTGAAATATACACAAACATAAGTGAGCTACTATTTTGTGTCTAGGGTTCAGCAGCAGCTACTTAATTTTTCATTCTCATTTTACCTGCTCTTTGGAATGAGGTTCTTCCTGAGATCCAGAAGGGGCCCACTTTTCTGTTATTTAGAAAAGCCATGAAGATCTGGTTCTTCACCCAGGCCTTGGCCAAAAGAAAGGAGATCCCTCACTTGATCATACTTCTCGTCTTTTAAGTTTTATTGATTTTATTATAATTGGTTATTAGGGGCTTTCCAGAGTTGTTGAGTACCAGGTGGCATATAGGTTTAACTGTTTATAATGAAGCTGATTACCAAAATCATTAACAGATCTTCTTTCTTTGGCTCTATATGGTTATTATATAATACATTGATCCAAATTAAATAAAAGTATAGCTTATTGTGATACGCAAATTCAGCTGGATTTGCGTATTACAATAAGCTAAAATTGGGTATTGTATTGTATGAATCTAGCTCTTTGCAATTGAGTCAACACAATTTGTGCCTTGATGTTGCACGCATCTAGCCAAAGATGATTCTTTAAAGGCTGTCTTAGCATGATAACCAGCTTTGTCAACAATACTGAATTACTGTATTTTTCACTGATCTGTTTCTTGAGCATTTGCTGTTATGATGTGGTGTTTGGAATCAAAGCTGTATCCAGTTTGCAACACGGATGGTCAGGAAGGCTTTGCACAAAATAGTGGGAAGAGAGAGGGATACAGAAGTAATTCATCATTCAAAATCCCATAATTATTTCTCCTGCCTGGTATACACCAGTTTTCACAGCCAGAATCTTTTCTCCTGCAAGTTGAAATATCCTTTCTAATAGGATGTTTGTGCAAGATGACATTCCATGTGGCTCAGCCATAATAGTTGTGCTATGAAAGGGAAAAAATTTACATATTGTTATGGTAGTTCAAGTGAAGGGTTTTATGCAGTTTTCCACTTATATATCACCTGTATAATTATTAAGTAATACATGTAGGTAGGTTTATACTTTCAACAACCATATATGTTGCAAATTGTACAAGTTGTCCATTTATACACATTCTTTTGTTAACCCAGTTTAGGAACAGATAATGTTCAGTTCTCAATTTAGTTGGGCTACAGTTCTGGCAGGTTTTCATCTCACCAATCTATTAACTAACAACAATAAAAATGGAAACTCTCAGATATCTAGAAGATCACTAATTCCCAATCCCTGCTCTAATTAATTAAAATGTATTGATGAATAAATTTGAATTTAAATGAATTAAAGGCATGAATTGCATCTAAAAAAAGCACTACAGCTAAAAGTATCCACGAGGGAGAAGGTCAAAACAGGCAACCTGATCATTTGATCAAAATCCCACTCTTTCATTCTACAAAGAGGCAGGGCTTCAATTGTGATATCACAACTGCCTGTCTTTCCACCTAGCCCATGTTGCTGGTTTTATCCATTGGCTGCTATCCAAAACAATGATCAAAGCAATTTCATCATGAGTTTCCCTTGCTGTGGGTTAGTTACATGCCACTTGATATGGCAAGTAATGGCAAGAGATGATCCAGTTCTCAGAAAAACAGAAAAAGCTTTCTTGCTCCTCTTAAGAAATGAAGGCCTCTACTCTACTACATTGTGATTTACAAAAGTTGTGACAACATAACACATGTAGTTGTGAGTGGTCCTTGGTGCTGTCTGGCTTGCTTGTTTTCTTGCAGATGTTTCATTACCCAACTAGATCACATGATGTTATCTATGGTAGTTAGGTATTGAGACAGATATTTCATTACCCAACTAGACAAGCACCAAAACAGCACTCCTTACTAGCACTGATGATGTTACTTAGTTTGGGTGGTGAAATGTCTGCAGGAAAAGAAAAGCAAGTTCAGAGAGCACCA
>JAPKID020003471.1:0-12341 GCA_026931265.2 Tropidonophis doriae
AGACTGTGTTAACCCATTCTTGGATGCTATCTTCCCCTTATTAGAAGAGGCGTATCAGGTAAGTACAACGCCCTTTTCTCTGATAACCACAGCAATTTTACAAATTTGTCACAGTAAAGTTTCCTGATCCACCATTGTTCAGGGCCTTATGCCAAATGTAAAACCATTAGCTAATTGTAACAGAAGACAATATCTGTAGCACATGGTCAAACCTTGGAGTCCTTGGTGCTATCTGAAGTTGGTTGTTTGCTTGCAGATATTTTATTCAACTATGAAGCATCATGAAATGCCTGCAAGCAAACAACCAACCCCAGAGAACACCAAAGACTCCACATTAGCTAATTGGCAGCTGGAGAGTTGTTTTCACAAATGAACCTCTGCATGACCAATTGCTCTTCTTAGGAACCCACCTCATTCGGCTTCAAATAAAATGCAAGAGTAGTCCCACATAGAGTTTATGCAGTAATCTAACCATGAAGTTCTCAGAAATTAGCAACGGTAACTTGACTGCAGTTCAGCAAGTGACAAAGTTGACAACGGTGGTTGCTTGGACCTCTTGCGACAATAGGGTCAGCAAAACACCTGTTCTTTCCAATGAAATGCAATCCTTGTACCCAATTCCTGAACCCAATTCCTGTACTCAATAATCACCATTTAAGAAGTGTTTGTCTTGTCCAGCTTCAATCTCAATTTATTGGTTTTTGCCCATCATGATATTCAGACACTGGTTCAGAATAGGTACAACAACTCCTAATTTGGAAATGGCTGTACACACAACAGAGTTGTTATATACAGATGAGCCAGTTTTGATAATACTTAGATTCCAAATGACTACTTCCTGAGCCTTCATATTGACATTAACAGTGATTGTTTGTACAATTTTGAATTTCCTGTTTTTAACTGGTACTTTTTATGGGATATCAAAAATAATAAATACTGCAGAAAATCTGAAGGACAAGAACTTTCCAAAAGCTGTATACTTTGTGGTCTAGGTAGTATATGCTGACTGGAAAATAATTCAGTGGTGTTATTTTTGAGAAAACCTAAATGGGATTGAATTGATAAAACACGATGAGCAATGTCAAGCTGCTCAGAATCAAGTCCCATTAAATTCAGTGGTGGTTACACTCTAACAAGTATATTTAATATTCAGCGAGTAAGGAAGAGCTTGTTCACAAAACTAAACTACAGAGTAATGGAAACTAATCAAGGAGAGAAGCAACCTAGAACTAAGGAGAAATTTGCTGAGAGTTAGAACAAATAATGAACTTTTGAAGTGATAGCTGGTTGATTACTGTGCAAGCAAAATGCTGGACTGGATAGGTCCTTGGCCTAATGCACTAAGTTTTTTTTTTAATGAGAATAAGGGACAACAGACTTTGACTTTCTGTGGTCATAAGAAGTAGTTGCTTTTGCTTGGGTTTTAAGATTTTGCTGCTTCAATTCAAAACAACAACTACAAGGTGCTAATTTCAGTGCCTTCATCATAGGTCATTAGGTATTTTACTTCATAGGCTTTTGATATGCTTTTCTTTTTCTCCTGGGGAAAATAAGACCCCCAATGTCCTATCATTGAATTCTCTCTTTTGCAAGATAATGTAAACATCACGCACACGCACACACAAACACTGTCCAACATAATGCGTTTTAAATGGATGGTAACCAGTTTCCTGGTTTGGTGGGGTAATCTTCCTTCCATAAAAATTAAGTCAAACTTTCCCAGGTACCATGTCTGTGGTTGGGTGATTTGTGACATCGATTTCCTTCTTTTCCTCTGTTCCAAAGCGACCAATGGTACTCAAACTTTTCTTTACCATGGACCCCTTTTAAATTCCTTTTGTGGCCATGGACCAAGTTTTACACAAGTTTTAAATCACAACATTTCTTCAAGACTTTGTGGACCCTCTATGATGACACACACACACACACTCACCCTGGTGGGGATCTGCAGATCACCGTTTGAGAACCACTGCAGTAGAGTGATTAAGTAGTATAGCAGATACCACTATTGGGAAGATCTGTTCTTAATATATACATATGTTCACATTATACAACCCTATGTATACATCCAGAAGTCAGCTAGAAAATGAGAAACACATCTTGGATTCCTTACCAGGCTCACACTGATGAGTTAGGGAACAAAAGTTCAGCTTTGAAAGGGAGTAAGGGGTTGAAATGTGTTGCCTTCTTCTGTGATAGAATCTACCCCTGATAATGACTTGTAGTACTCATCTTCCCAATCCAGCACTTTTATTTGACTAAGGAAAATTAAAACAGAATAAAGCATTATAAAGGGCACATCATATCTCTAGGTATGTTTGTTTAATTGGTACAAGACATGCCTGGATCTGAGTGGAGGAGCAAACATTATTTTGAGGTGAATATTTAACAGAGGCTGCTGAAAAATCTAGCTTTCCTACAGGGCCTGAGAGTATAGCATTTCTCACAATGGCAAATCTGCATCAATTCCGGGTGCTTACTCAGCATGATAGAAAGCTCTGGCTTTGATTTATAGTAATTTCAGATTTTAATTAGGTGAGTTGTACTCTCAGCTAGACATGAATCTTCACCATACCACTTGTTAGGTGGGAGAATCCTGGGAAACCCCATTTTGATCTCTATTCCAATGCACAATATAGCTAGAGATAAGATGCGTAACCTCTGATTATTATAGCAGTAAAGAACATAAGAAGCATAAATCACAAGAACAACTCAGCTACTTCTTATTTCATGAAAGATAAAGTTATCAATGGCTTCTATTATCTCCTGAAAGAGGATGCCTCTTTGACACCAGTTGCTGGGAAACACATGTGGAAGAGAGCTTCTGCTCCCAAGCTACTGCTTATGGACTTCTTAAAAGCAGCTGGTTCGTTTTATGATCTCGGCCACCAGATCTTTTCTTATATCCAGCTAGGTCAATTCATGATGTATTTATACATAAAATCTTCAAGCACAATAAGAATTTATTCTAAGATTAAATGTGTTCCTTTGACGTCCATGACAGAACTTCTAAACAATGACAGAAGACCTATTGTGCATACACTGATAACGTAACATTTGTTTGTTTGGATAGTTTAAATTTGGTGGACAAGTTCTAGAGAACTATCAGTGGTGCATTCAGGGATCATAGACATGGATTTATTTAACTATAAATCACAGCACAAATGTAAAGCACAGTCTATATTTGATATGGCTATTTCGAGCTCAAGCTAAATTATACTCAGGTGTTTAGCATGCTTCATTGCCTAATATGAATCTGGTATTGCCATAAATAACACAGAAGCCATTGCATCATGATTTTCCCTATAAAAAGAGAGAGAGAAAGTCTCTTTATAGTGTGGTCTTTCCCAAGCCTTCAGGTCTTCTGGGCTACACTGTTCATTATTTCCAGCCAGCATGTTCAAAGATGTAGCTCAACATACTTAGCAACATAATGCTTGTCACCATAATAATAAAATGAATGCCACATAAAAAAGCAGTCTTTGCAACAAGAGCCAGGAAAGAATAGCCAAGAAGTGCTCTTTGTGGAAACATATGACCTTCCTTCTTATCTTTCCCCCTCCAGCGAGTTTATGCTGTGGATCAGGATGATTTCTGAATTGCTGTCCCTCCTGTCATGTCTGGGTTCACAGTCTGCAGGTCTTTACTTTGACAAGACCCACCACTGGCTACTTTTAGCAAATTCATTGTGAAACGAACTGCCTGTATTTTGCTGAGAAGCGTAGTTTTCCCTCCCGGGGAAAGACCATTTCCCCCACTGTGTATACAGCTCACATTAGACGCACACTTTCCTTTTGCATCAGTAGCAAAATGCCCACAGCTGCTATAAAGAGAAAAAGCTTGCTGTTGATTTTCAGAAATTGCTCTAGAAAGTTTGCGCCTTTCCTGTAATCTCACAAAGGATTTCTTCTGTTTACGGTTGCTTAGAACTAAGAAGATGGATATTTACCCAAGTTTTCTTGGCTTCCTTTTGCTCCCTTGATATCCTAGAGTTCCCTGTGGAGAGGGCCAAGAACACACAGTCAAAGCAAAGCAGCAAGTCGTTAATTTTTAATTCAAAGTGATTTTGTGTTGAATGCAAGCAGATGCTGATAATATCAGAAGTCACAGCATAATTTTTTTGATCAAAGGGCTCAAGCGAGCCTGATGAAGCATGCATCTTGCTCGTCTTTGATAAACCACATCAATTATTCACCGTGAAGGCAGACATCCTGACATGAAAGCAACAGATAAAGAGCATAAGCACATGTTCAAGACGAGAGCTGAAGAACTCTGGGGTGGGAGTGGGGAGAGGGCACTGGGGGAGTGGGGTGGGGCTGGTAGGCTTAGAACAGGTATTAATACCAGAATTATTAATGGGAAACAAAGACAGTAAAACAGCTGTACGGCCACTTTGAACTTACATTTAACTGGTTATAATATATGTTGTCCTCAGGGCTATTCAGTACTTTGGGCTGCTGACATCTTCGACGGGGTGGCTTCTGCTTCTGTTCAAGGCAGTTTTCTGAAGGTAAAAAGAGAGGTCTTGGCAGGGCCAGGTATTGCAAGCAACTTTCTTTCGGGGAGTCAAACATAATTCTTTCTTCTGTTATGCACATTTTTGGATTTACTGACTTTGGTCATTTCCCCATTATCAGTATTTATTTATTTTATTTATTTAATTGGACTTCTATACTGCCCCCTCTCCCCGAGGGGACTCGGGGCGGTGTACAGGTAAAAATTAAAACTACTAAAACACAACAATACATACAAAGTTAAAATAGAATTAAATAGCCCTATACGAATTTATAAACATTAAAACTATAACCCATAAAACCAAATCAGCAATTTATACTCCGGTGCGTCTTATACTCTGAAAAATAGGGTATTCATTTGTGCAAGGAATGAAAATATAAACATATCTTTGTGTGGGTGAGGCTGTGGATATATATAATTTCATCCTTCACCAGAGACTTTGGATCCAAACAGAAGTGAGATTCCAGGAAGGAATTTATGAATGTTACACAAGACTCTTCGGCCAAGAGGACATTGTCAAAGGCAGGCATTGCTGCAGTTACTCATTTCATCTACCAGCTCTGCTGATACCAGTATATTTGCACATTTGTAATTGGGCACACAATTATAGCTGTTAATTGTTGAGGTGGAAAATTTAAAATTGCTTACTTATACAGTTTTGTGCTTTGCATTTCTGTAGTATAAACAAGTGTCTTGTTGGATCAAGACATGGTCCATCAGTCAAGCATTTTGTTTCCAAAATTGGCAAGCCAGACGTTTCCTCAATTTCACAGTCAGGGGTAAATAAAGTCATGTGTTTCCCTCAGCAGAAATGATTTCTGCTGATAGAATTGGATGGAATGATTGCTGTTCTCATGCAGCTTTTCACATTTTCTCAAACTTTCCTCCAGAAGATTGCTCAACCCCTAGAACAGATATTGAAGCAGAGCAGGCTAAAGAAAGCAAGAAGAGGAAGAAATACTGTTGTGTGCATAGACTTTTGCTCATTTAACATTCAGCTCCTCCTGTCAAAAGTCTGTTGACCCTTCCTAGCATCTTGAACTTTGAGCTGTATTGATTCCAAATATGGACTTATTTTATTTATGAAGAGTTAATTGACTACATTTGACAATTCACAAAAGAGAAATGCACACTTTCCAGTTTTTTTACGTAACAGGATGCCAGATGTGCACTGGCAAAGGGAGATCATTACGCATAAGCATAACTGAATTGCGTCTGGAGAATTTGAAATGCTGCTTACATGTTAATGTTTAATTTCCCCCCCCAAAAAAATTCTGCATTTGCCTTCAGAAGGGCTGGGGAGAAAATATGTGAACAGTATATGGAACTTGTCCTTTCCAGCAAAGGAAAAGAAGGGAGGGTTACATTCACCTTAAATCTCAGTGTTTTCCCATTGCATTCAATCATTAATGCTGGTTAATTATTCAGTATGTTCTGTTTGAGGATAATAAATTATCACTCCTGTTTCCCAGCACTGAAAGAGGGTATTGTCTGTCAGTTTTTCAACCTGGATGTCTTGCAAACAAAAGATTATTTTCTTCACTTTGAACACCATTTTCTTAATCCTTTGTTCCCATTATCTTCTATTCCTCCAGAGTTAATAGATAAAGTTGAAGACGAGCTCTTCCCAACATTAAAAACTGTGTACTCATTTGGGTAAAGCTGAAGCCATTTTCTTACTCATGCAGCATATTTTCTCTCCCACTTTGAGTTGTACTGCAATCACACAATTTTAATAGTTGATACACAATTACAGGTATCTATTTTTTTAATGTTTACCAAGACTCTTTTTGTATCATTAGAAATTTCAAGAGGGGTCACATTCATCTTTAAGAAAACAATTTTAGAAAATGAAAAATTAATTAATCTTTGATAATAGTTTCATACTTTTTATTAAAGGTTATGTAAAACAAATTGAAAGACTGAATTCAAAAATACATTTTAAAAAGAAAAAAATATTTAGGAATTGCAGAATGCCCCCTAAAAGAAGAAGAAAAGAAATTCTAATAAGAAATTTATTTCATCCCCAGCAAGTACTGTATATTCAACATTTACTGTGTCTTCATTCCTTACCTCACCCCATTTTCTATAAACTCATCTTAAAATATCTAAACAGGGAGATAAAGTTCTCCTTATTAATCAGCAAAGATCCAGAAAAAAATTAACAAAAATAGCTAATAAACATATGTATTCTCCTTTTCCATTCATAATCTAAGTCTCCCTCTTCTGTCTCTTAATAATTAAACATTGAAAAAAAAGAATTAAAAACTATTAGACATTACCAGAAATAATAACTTCTTAGACATCAAAAAGAAAAATAAACCCATTACAAACTAGTCCATTATATTGCTAAACATTTCCAAAAGAAAAACAATCTAAATAACCATTAAGCATTGCCAGAAATAGCAACTCATTATTTAATTAAATAAACTGGTTTTATTTTATTTTTCCTCCTGGGCTTCTTAAATCCCATAAATAAAATTCTAATCCTTGTTTTCTTCTATAGTCTTTTGCCTCTTCTCTCAAAATCCTTATCTTTATCCATGTCCACTTGCAATTTCTACGAACTAGCTCCAATAAATTTCTTATACTTTAATTTAAAAGAGCAATAGTCATTATCAACAAATAGGACTCGGTTTACAAAGCTTATTTTATTTTATTTATTTTATTTATTCATTAGAAAATTAGATTGGCCTTTCAGTTTCTTTCTTTCCGAGACCATGAAGCGGGCAAAATAAATTACTGAGTTTTTAATTCTTTAAGCAAATAAGAGTGCAGGTTTCACCCTCATCCCAATCAGATTCAATACAAAAGAGAAACTACTTATCAGAATTGCTTAAAAGTCTCAGAAATGCACATGCCCTTAGGTAAATTCAAGCCATCTTCTGCATTTAGATTGTTCCTGGGACTCCTATAATTTGCAAATTTGAAAAGATCTTAGGATACTCTATCATCTGTTTTTTCCCCTTCTTCATTTGCTTCCTGAGGAAGGAGTCTTTGTGCCTTAGTCACTGGGACCCAACATTGATCATCTCAAATGAATAGCAAGTACTATTAGATGCCTCCAAGCAATGATGATAGCACTTTTTCTAGAAATATCTCACTTAATGAAAAGTCATGCCACCAATTGAGGAACCATAAGAACAGGCACATGAATCACAGAGGTTTCTTAGAGAAAAGGGAACTTTATTTTACAAGGTACTTTCATTGATTTGGGGGGAGGGCAATATCCCCATTTACCATAGTTCATCCAGCCCATTCTAGCGAGTCTTAAAAACTTTAATGTTTTCAGGAGTGTGCGGGAACTATAAATTCATTACTGTGCGCTCTCTGTACTTAATAGATTTATTTATTTTATTAAATTTCTATCCCACTCTTCTCCTGCGAAAGGACCCTGGATTGTACTAAGGTACAATCCAGAATATTTAGAAAAATGCATCAATATATAAATTTGTCATTCTCACAATCATATATGGGCTGCTATTGTTATCTTCTCGCTGTCTTTAGAACTGTTTCCATTTCTGTGCAATATAATAGGAGTTGTGTAGCAATGCCGAATTCAATATTTTTTTTATATATAGATGGTTAAACTGCCTCAAATCAAATAAATGCCAAAGGCATGCTGCCCAGAGTGGATAAGTGCTACAAATTCATCAGTGGGGATTTTACACTCTTAAACAGCAATTAAACTATTGAGGGAAGTAGAACTCAATAACAATTAAAGTGTTGAGGGAAGTATTAGAAATCGTAGGATTGAGTTAATTAAAGATAGTTCCCCAATAACTTATATATTCATTTATTTGTACTAGCTTTATCTAGCCCCCTTACTCCAGGAGCTGCAAGGCAGCATACAATCTACTCCATCTTTCACTTTTCTTGCTACAACCTTGTGGAATAGGATGGGGTTAGACAGGGTGATTGGTCATAATGATCCAGTGACTTTTTAGATCTTAGGAAAGACTAGACCAGTCATGGTGAATCTTTTCAGCACCGAGTGCTGAAAAGGGACCATTTTGCGTGTGCATGAGTGTGTGCCTTGGCCACAAGCAGGAAGAGGAGCTGCCCAGGGGTCATGTGCATTCCAGAAAATGAACTTATGGTGCACGCCAGCCAGCAAGTCTTCTGTTTACTGCAGCGCATGCACATGTGCCAATCAGCTGGCTAGCACTCATGCTCACACTGGAAAACAGAAGACCAGCTCTTCCGGTTTCCAGCACTGCCGCATGCACATAGGGCAGCTGATGATGGCATGCACATGTGCACCAGAAACCCCGAAGAGGGACGGGTGATGCCACATGTGCCAGGTGACATGGCTCCACGTGCCACTTCGGGGACACATGCCATAGATTCACCATCACGGGACTAGACCCTCAATTTCCTCAGTCCTAGACCTCCATAATAATACTGTATACAGGTGGTCCTTGATTAACAACCATTTGTTTAGAGACTATTCAAAGTTACAATGGCACAGAAAAAATGGACATGACTGTTTTTCACATTTAAGATCATCGCAGCATCCTGATGGTCACTTGATCAAAATTCGGGCCCTTTGGCATCTAGCTTGTATTTACGATAGTTGCACTGACCCAGGGTCACATGATCACCATTTGTAATCTTCCCATCTGACTTCCGGCAAACTTAAATCAAGGGGGGAAGCCAGATTCGCTTAAGGAATGCATGATTCACTTAGCAACTGCAATGATTCACTGTGGCAAAAAAAAGATAGTAAAATGGGGCAAAACTCACTTAACAGCTGTCTTGCTTAGCAATGGAATTTGGGGCTCAATGATGGTTGTAAGTCAAGGACTACCTGTAATCGTTAATACGCTGTTCTCTGCCAGGCTTTGTTGAGCTATTCCTAGCATGTAATCATTGGGCTCTAAGATTCAGCTATTTAAGAAAAACAATTGAAACTGGTGTTGATTTACTATCAAGCCAAAGTACCACCAGGTGGATTCATGTATATTCTCTAATTGTTTCTTCAGTGATTTCCAAAACTGACTCAAGTACAGCTAACGGGCAAAGAAACAGTATATATGTGTACCAGCAAGATGTAGATATCACAAGTGAATATGAACTTCCCTGTGGAGTTCAGACAAAAGGCAAGCCGGTATTCACTAATACAAGGTGTTGGTTGGTTGGATTTCTTAGCTAAATTTGTATAAAGTGATAACCTGAATACTTACTTGGATATCAATTGCAGCGATTTCAGATTAACAGAAATATTATATTTGCATATCAAGTCTAGATTTTTCTCATCCAAGACATTATTTCAGTTATATCTAATGAAAGTATTCAGAAATAATAGCTTATCTGAATTCATCTAAAAATAAAGAAAAATTAAAAGCATGAAAACAAATCATTATCTGTTGATTGACTTTCATTTCTTACCCTCTTCCCTTGGTAGATTCATTCTTTGCCTGCTTCATTTGATCATTTTCTTACCTGCACTTTGGAAGGGAAAATTGTCTGTACAGTGGTTCTGTAATGCACATCTTAGGGTACGGTAGATGCTGAATTCTTGTTGAGATCTTTTCTCTTTTTCCAGTAACCTCAGATGAGAGCAACCAAACGTGGGGAAGAAGCACAGCTTATCACCAGGAAGAATTTGAAGAGGTGAAACGAAGCTTTAAAAAGAAAGGTTGTACTTGGGGACCAAACTCAGTTCAAACAAAAGAACGTGCAGACTGCAAAGAGAGGTATGGTTGATGGGTATCATGAGAATAGACAATAGAGTGTGTCTATGAAGAATTACTAGATATTTTGCTTCTTAAGAACTTTAATAGTATGTAGATTGGATGGGAGACAATGAAAAATCACACAACTGTGAAGACACTGAAATAAATACTGTAGAGCTGCATGAATGGACAAATCAAAAGTACAATTGCCCATGCTGAACTGAATATTCATGAGCTCTTTGTGTCAAAATATGCAGATTCAATAAGGCAATTCAATAAGTGTTGGATTGAAAATGTGAGGGCTGAGACTTAAACCTAATCTCTTTCTCAGCTTTGTATCCCAAATACTTAAGATCATCCCCTACAAAATGGAACAAAACAGATGTGGCAGAGATTTAGGGAGGGAGTATATCAAAGTCTACCTTTTTAGTTCAGGAGAGAGAATCTTGGCTAGAGAAAGTATGACAACTTAGATCTCAACGTTCCGAGTCTATTGTGAGCTTGCACAAGCCTCTGCTTGTTCACAGACTATCCCATTCCCATTGCTAGTGTAATCTGTCTTTACGTGGCATGGGCAGCAGAGTTGAAATATTGTTAGTAGGTGAGAGGAATTTGCAGAGTTTCTTATTCATAGAAGTATTCTGGGAGCATGTTATTATACAGACTATATTCAGTAACAAAACAAGCTAGTAGGCACTTCTGTGCTTCCTTCCATGGGTGTAATAGACATAAAAAGCAATGATTGTGTTATTGCAATTTATATCGGAAAAATTGGAGGTAGGGATAGAGACCTGGGTGTTGTTTTTTAAACACCCCTACTTCTTACTAAATGCAAACATGAATTACTAGCACAAAATTACAGGATGAAAAGAGTCAATTATCGTCCCACGGTAGTTTGCTTTTTCTGGGTAAAGTTATTGTTAGAAGAAATTGAGAACTATCAATTACATTAAAGTCCTGCAGCTTAACTATGATTCTTAAAAAGAAATAAGCTTATCCTTATTATATTTTCTTACAAGTTAGGAAAAAATATGTTCAAACTCCAGATAAATACAACTGATAGGAGTTTCTAAACAAACTTTGCATTAGAAAAAAATAACTTTTCCTAAATTAACATATATTGAAAAAACATGGTGTTCCTTCAAGTATGGCGGATTTATAGTCCACCTGTGGTTAGTCCTATAAGATAGGTAGCAAAGGATCAATATATTCTGCTGTGCAGGAAAAACACATTTGCATTCTTCATTTTATTTATTATGCCTTTAGAATCATAGTTGTATAAAAAGAGTAATGCTTGTTATAATTAAGAGTTCCTCTGATTTCAGAATAAGACCTCTCTCAGATGGTGGTAGTCCTTGGTCAGCACTTCTGATGAAGAATCATAAAGGTGTCCCATTAGCTTCTTTGTTCATGGACCAAGGTAGGTGTTGAAATGTAGTTATTTTCAGGCCCTAGAAGAGAAGAGCACTCAAATGCTCAGGGGGGCATAAGCTGTAAGTCCTAACTTCTAAATAGCATTGGCATGATTTTTTTAGTGCGCTACGAACATCCCTGCCCACTACTAAAATTTGGCAGCAAATACATGTGAAGATTTTGTTTAAATATTTTCTTTATTTATATATATACCATTAATATATTGAAGATATATATAGCCTGCTTACAATTTGATCCTACTCATTTTTCCATTTGATTCTGCCTACTTTTTATGGACTTGGTGTCTGTTTGGATACAGAGTTCATTGTGGTACATAGTACTGAAATGCAGTTTTCAGTCCTGGGAAGCCCTACTCCTATGTTAGACTTGACTGTTTTGAAATAGGACACCAAGGTTTCTCATATACTGAAAACATTTAGCAGGACGGGATGTATGGACTTGAATTTCCCCATTACTAATTGCATTGCTATCCTGAGCAATTCCACATTTTACAAGGGAAGACAATCTAAGGTCCTCTTATGCTGATGCATGAGGGTTATATCTAGCAGTGTAATCATCTGAAGTCTGCTACCGGTTCGGTAAGCCTGCTACTGAACACGTGCTTTGCGCGCATGCGCATCCGAGGCATACCTGCACAGCGCTAAAAATGGAACATTTTGAAGCCTTACAAGTCTGCAAAGGTAAGTAGAACAGTAAAGGGGGGGGGGGGAAAGC
>JAPKID020003472.1:0-12341 GCA_026931265.2 Tropidonophis doriae
AAAGCTGTCAAGTTACAAGACCCTCGCACCCCTAACCCTTTAGAAAAAAAACCCCAGGGGTGTTCAAACTTGACAGCTTTAAGACTTGTGGACTTCAACACCCAGAATTCCTCATCTCACTCTTCATCTTGATGATGTGCGGACAGGCGGGGGGAAGAAGCTGGAACCGGTTCTAAACGGCACTGCAGATTTGTGGAACCTCTTCTATAGAAGAGGTTAGAACTGGCAGAAACCCACCCTTGATATAAGGTTAGAAAAAAATGACCAGACAACATACAGAGTTTAATCCAGAATTGTTTTTATTAGGCATTATATGAGATGGTTATGATAAAGCGACAATATATCTAATATTAGAGCAAGCAAAACTCTGAGGCAGATGGATCCCTCAAAGAATAGCTTTATTAGATATATCATTTTGGCACCGATGTGCTGAAAACCGACTCTGAAGATTCCCACAGTTTTCACCTATTTAAAAGTGTTCCCTCAACCCCAAACAAACAGTCATGTGGTCCAATGAAACCGCTGTCTGGTTGCCTGGTAACATTCACCCCTCCTTCCTCTGGCCAGGTGTGAGAATGTCCTTGGTTCCCAAGAGAAAGTATTTTATTTTGGCTATAAAACCCCAGCTCTCTCTAATCCCCCCTTTCTATCCCTCAGCTCCATTGTGGTAACACGGGAGCTCCAAGATGGCTTCTGTCGGGTCAGCTTCAGGGTTGACAGTCAGCAGTGAAGGAAGATTCCCTGGTTTGTCCAGTCAGCGTCTGTGCATGAAATGGAAGGTGAAGACTTCTTCATTTTAGGCGGATGTGAGCCCTGAGTATTACAAATGGCCCTGGAATGCTTTTGTTAAAAGGTAATATAAACATACACAATCTATACTGGAGCAATAGCTTTATTGATCTGAGGAAGGTTACGAATATTTTCAGGCTTTCAGGTCTGCCAAGCTCCTTTTGATGTATGGATTATGGAATTTTCTTCTTTAAATTGAAAATCCAGACAACTCTTGAAAACACAGAGAGAGGCTTCACTCAAGTTTGACATGGTAGTGTGAGTCGGGTCCATTCCTCTCTATTAAATCAATATTTTGCTCCCACCAAAGCTGCAGCACTGAAGAGAACAGGCCTGTCAGGAGAAACCGCAAGCACTACGAGCGAGACAGTATTAAAACAAAGTCCTTTGCAGGAATGGGTGTTGGGGGCTCATAGAGCTCAGTAACTCAGCTCAAATGAACTCTTAGAAGGTGTGAAACGAAGGCAAAGCACTATTTGTTCAAGCAGTTATTTAGGGAAAATGTGGTTGCCCCATCTACTTTTTATTTTTTATTTTTTTCTGCCTTATATACAGACATGAATAATGATCAATTGCTTTCCCCGGCTATGTCTGGAGGAAAACAGAACTGAATTTTATAACCCCTCCATCTCTTTTCCTCACCCCAGATAATCATTTTCCTGTCTGCTGGCCAGGCCACTGAGGAATAAGGACAGATGGCTTCATTCAGTGGATATTTGCAAGCAGTTTTTAGTTTGTTTCTTATTTTTAGATACCACAGCAAGGTGAAGAATAATCCCTGATTCATTTTCATTTCCCCCCTCTCCCTCGTACTATTTTATTTTTGCCTTTCATAGGTCAACAATGCCTCTTAGAGGGCAGAGCTTCCCAAATTTTAATTAATTAATAGAGGTAGCCATTTGAGCCTTAAGATAGTGGTCTCCTACCAACACATATACTGTGGGCAAATAATGGAATTTATTAAGATTAACAAGCAACAGGGCCTCAGGGAGAGATTGGCAACAGAAACAAAAGCAGAGCTTAATCTCTAAATTCAAAATAACACTTAGTGAAGTCCTATTTTATTTATTTATTTAAAAGGACTAATACGGCTGCCCATTTTATATATAACTAGCTGGATATCCATGCTCCTCAATGAAACTATGTGATCAGGCAATGCAGGAGAAATCCAGTTCATTCCACTTCAATCCATTGGCTCAGTGGTGGTCGGTGAGTGAAACACATAAGGGAATATTGCTTCTACTGCCTTGAGTCCAGAAGCAGTTCCATAGGTAGGAGGCATGGACATTTTGGTGAGGTACTAATGTTTATACTGTGAGGAGTCCCAGACTGCATCTGAGTGATAGAGTGGAACATCCGCCAGTTTGAACAGAATGTGAGGCAACCGGCAGTTGGAACAGAGTTCTTTTCAGTTAGGGAGAGGGAGCAGAACTCCTTAGCATCAGAGTGTGTTAATTACTGTATAAGAAATACTAATGATCTGATAGTCATTTTGACAAATCCTTTCTTAGCGAGCACCTAGAAGCCAAGAGGAACATATGTGCCAAATTTCAAGTTTGTAGGCTTTACAGTTCTGGAGATTTCGTGATGAGTGAGTGGTACTTGGCTTTTACATAGAGAGATTAGTACCCAAAGAAACTTCATAACCAGATGAAGATGGATTTCAACCAAGTTCACACTCAAAGTTTAAGTTTGTCAGATATACTGGGGAGGAAAATATTAAGCTTTCATTTCATATACTAAATATGTTTATCAATCCCAAATGTAACTTTATGCCCTTATACTTCTTTATTGCGTTTTAACAATTTCAGTCATATTGAATTCTATATTCATGGTTAATATTGGTTAATATTATTAAATAATAATTTTACATTTAACAGCAGTTAACTGCTGTTAAATTTTATGTAAAAAACTTACAATTTTTTTAACTGCTGAAACTGCTAGTTAGTTGTGCCGCAAGTTAAATACATAAATAAAAGTAAATAAAATACCTTCCAAATCTCCCAACACCTACTTATAACATACAATCTCAATTACTTTCAATAAAAATAAAATATATTCATTATAGTCAGTCTTCACAAATGGCCCAACATTTCCATTGCCTAAGCAAGATAGTTGTTTTATGAATTTCCTTGCCTCCACTGTTAAGTGAAACATTGCTGTTATTGATGTAGTAATGGTTGTTAAGTGAATCTGGCTTCCCCATTGACCGTGCTTGTCGGAAGGTCGCAAAGTGTGATCTCATGACCCCCGTGACACTGAAAACGTCATAAAGACATGCCAGCTGCCAAGCATCCAAATTTTGATCATGCCACCATGGGGATGCTACAACAGTTGTGTGAAAAATAGTCATGTCACTTTGCAATGAGTGGATGAAGGTCAACCCAGCCTGAATGCTACCTCCACCACCATGGAGTAGCTGTGTGCCTATCTTTTTCCACTGAGGTGCTAACCAGTTGGTTTAAATTCAAAAAGCCAAAATGAGAAAAGTATAAAGCAAGCTCTAAATCTGGGTTTAAATAAATGACCCTTTTAACTTTGTTCAAGATGTTAGATTACAGATTTGCTGTACCATTTAGAAGAGCAACTAGAACTGCAGCACAGGAAGCCCCGTTTCTTGAAATGGACTTGTCTTTGAACTTGGCAGCGTGTGAGGAATTGTTAAGCAAAAGGTGTTCTCTATCTTCAGAATTTTGATGGTGTACAACAGTGGCTCTCAACCTTCCCAAAGCCGTGACCCTTTAATGCAGTTCCTCATGTTGTGGTGACCCACAACCATAAAACTATTTTCGGGTTGGTGCGATGATGTCATCATGCCGGGTACTTGTATAGGCGTATCTGCATGTGGGCGGACCCGCCTGGAGACAGATAGAGGAATGGTGTCTCTGTTCCTAAGACCATCAAAAATATGTGTTTTCCGATGGTCTTAAGTGACCCCAGTGAAAGGGTCATTCGACCCCCAAAAGGGGTCGCAACCCACAGGTTGAGAACCACTGGTGAACAAGGTTATTGCTATATCTGCAAGAACTGTTCTAGAGTAGCGATCAAATGTTTGTTCTGCTCACAGACCAGCATAATTTCAGCGTAAGGACATGCTGGTGTTCACATATACAGGAGAACCTGGAGTCACAAAGAAAAATTGAGGTAGGACACTTTGAGTAATTCTTCCACATCAATGCCTAGAAAATACACAGGCAACGCTAAAGGATAAGTTATTTTAAATTATCCTTTCATAGCTCCACAATGGTTTAAAAATAAATATAAAACGCACCATTCTTAGTTTCCAACAGACAAACACTACTGATTTGTTGGACTCATAACAAACGTTCCTTCACCCTTGCACCCCCTTCCAAATAATGTTTAGAGGTGTTTTTGTTTATTCCTATTGTTTCTTGGCTGCTTTGGCTCTTGTAGCCAAAGCTTTGAATGTTCTTCCGGAAGACGTAGCTTAAATTAAGTTAATTTGTAAACCATTCATGCATCCTTCAATGCTGCCAAAGCCTCCCACAGAATCAGCTTAGGTTCTGCCAGGATCGCTTGCAGCTGGACCGGTGTAGAAGAAAGGCAATGACAAAGGCTGCTGTGTGTAGTTGCTCAACCTTGATGCATCAGGACGACTCTAGCAGCAAAGCTTTCCCTTGGGCTAAGGATGCCTTTTTCCCAGGCATTCTCCCCACTTTGGCTGATGGCATCTCTCCCAGGGCAAAGCCAGGCAAAAAAAAAAAAGGGGGGGGGGAAGCTATTTCTTTCCGCACCAATGTTTATGTGCCAGAAAGTTTGGAAGCATTTACTGACCCTTCTGTGTTTCTAAGCTGCTTAGTTTTAGAAAGTGAAGGGAACCTCTTATTCCTGGCAGGCAACCCAAGGTAAACAGGACTTAATGTATTCAGTCAAAAGGGGAAGCGTATAAAGACTTATTGTGACACAGAAGGGGAAATCAATGATTATGGGCATCTGGTGTTAAGGAGGAAGAGCTACATTTGATCCCCCTCTTCCTCTCCCTCAAGAGAAAAAGAGTTATAATTAAGCATATATTTTGCCGTTAAGGTTTAACCTTCAAGACCACAGGTCTGGTTGGCTTTTTTTCCTTTTTTCCTTGCTGCCAATGGACATATTTTGCAATGCTTACACTGTGCAGCTAAATGAGGTAGCCTCGGGCAACGGAGGAACTGGGGGTAGCCGTCTTTCAGCAGTCACTAAGGAGACTGCACACTGCTTTAAATCCTCTTTTCAGCAGAGAAACCAGCCAATTCCCCACTCTGACTCCCCAAGAGGCACCTCAGGAAACACATGATGGGGTTACAGCTGTGGGAGGCCAGAAAACAGCATATCCTGTCATGAGAATCTTTCACCTCTGCCACCCTCAGGGACAAACTCCACCTTCTGCAATGAGCAAACTTTAAATGGGTAAAGGCATTCGCTCTGCTGGAGCAGCTGCCTAAGAGAAAGTTTGGGAGAGAATATCCCAGCCCTGCTCGTGACTTGTTTTCCAGCAAAGAGAACACATACCAAGCAGAAATGTTTGAATCCTCAAGGCCTGGCCACGTATCTGCTCTGCTTTGCTCCGCCGTTCCACCCACTCATCCATCCCTCAATCTTTGGGAATCAGAGGAGAGGTCAAAAATAGATGGGGATCCTGGTGCCAAGACACAACAGCGAACTAAGAGGAAGAGGACTGCTGGTCCTTGCCAAAAAACCACACACATGAATCTTGCAGATGTTTCAGTGTTCTTGGCTGCTTGAAACTTGGAACACTGTTTTCCCTTAACCTCCCCCTTAAGCTGCCATAAGCATACACTCCAAAGAAGACCATACTAGGGTCTCTACTGGCAGAACCCAACATCCTCAACACCATGCTGGGCAGGGAAAGTGAGTGGGTTTGAGCAGAGACCAGCACTGTAGAGCAGACGTGAAGAACCTCTGTTTAAACCCTTCCCTTTTTTAATTCACTGAATCGAAGCATTCTATATCGTCTCTGAATAATTAAATCTGTACGCTAAGAAAGTTTGCTATTCATAAAGGAGAAGAGAAATGTTTGGTGGACACATTTTATATACTGGGAATAATCCAGCCATATTAAGATGAAGTTGTAAATTAGGAAAGGGGAAGAAAAGGCTGGGATGAAACCACCCTCAAGTTGAGCATGCTCACCTAGTCCAGGATAGGTCCTGCGTTTGCTGAGATTGGCTGATTTCACTAGGAACATACAGGATTGATGAGTCATCCAGGAGCAGAAAATAAGCAGCAGGGCTCCCAGAAAGATGCCACACTACAATAGGAAGGGGAAATGGTATAAATACTAGACGAATCATCATCATATCCTCCCGCAAAACAGTTCTTCTTTTATGTATTCTTACTGCCATTCCACGTCACCTAAAAGCTGCCCAGGTTTTTATTTGCAAGCACACACTGGATCCTTAAAAGAGATTCCTTTGCTTCTGAGCAACAACCAGCCAAAATGGGACATATGGATTTCTCTCTCTCTCTCTCTCTCTCTCTCTCTCTCTCTCTCTCTCTCTCTCTCTCACTCTCTCTCTTTCTTTCTTTCTTTCTTTCTCGTTCTCCTTCCTTCCTTCTCTCCTTCTCCCTCTCTCTCAGTGAAATTCAAAAATATTTACTACCAGTTCTGTGAGGGTGGCTTGGTGGGGGTAGCAGGAGAAGGTGCTGATTATCATCTTTAAAGCGCTCCATGGCACAGTTCCTAGTTATCTGGGAGACCGCCTCCTACCTCACACATCCCTTCGACCGATCCGCTCCCACAGAGAGGGTCTCCTCTGGGTGCCTACAGCCGGGCAATGCTGGCTTGCGACGCCCAAGGGAAGGCCCTTCTCTGTGGCGGGCCCAACCCTCTGGAACGAGCTACCCCCTGATCTTAGAAACATCACGGACCTCTGCACCATCCGCCAACACTTAAAGACGCACTTCTTTCACTTAGCTGGCCTGGCCTAACTTCCGAGACTATATCATCGACTGGTTTTAAATTAAACTAAGTTTTAATAAGGGGTTTTAAATTGATTTTAGCACAGGCATCTCTAGTTTTATAGGATTTTATTCATTCTAGGATGTATTTATTCTTTTGTATTGTTTTATTGTGTTTTAATTTCCTGTGCACCGCCATGAGTCCCTTCTGGGAGAGTGGCGCGATATATAAATCCAATCCAATCAAATCAAACTCTGCCCACACCAGAATTTGGACCAGCTCAAGGTTGACTTCCGTCCTTCCAAGGTCAGTAAAATGAAGACCCATATTATTACTGACATTGTAAACTGCTCAGAGAATGCTGTAAACCAATGTGGAGCAGTATATACCTAAGTCTAAGTGCTATTGTTATTGCTAATGCTATGTTGATGACACTGCTCTGAAACTGCAAAGGATCTGAAAGGTCTAATAATAAAAATCAAGGAGCATGACAAACAAATGGAACTAAAATGAAATATAAAGAAGAAAAGAAGAAGCAAACGAATATAGGTAGAACAATTAGCCTTAGACCTGATTATGAAGATACTGAAGTCATAGATAGTACTGTCTTTTAGGATGAGCCATTGAGAGTAAAGAATAGAATAGAATTCTTTATTGGCCAAGTGTGACTTGGTGCCTATGCTCTCAGTGTACATAAAAGGGAAAAAAGAAAAAGAGAAAAAGGAACAATCAGTCAAGAAATAAGCTGTAGACTAGCACTTGGTAGAACATCTAGGAAGGCTTTGGAAAAGATATTCAAACACTGTATCTATACCTACAAAAATTACAATATTGCAGGCAAAGGTGTTCCCTTTGGCCCTCTATGGAAATAAAAGCTAGACTTTGAAAAGTAGGATAGGAAGAGTATTGATGCTTTTGAACTTTGAGGTTGGAGAAGACTCCTGATCTATCATGAAGAGTCAAGGAAAAAATGGATCATCAAACAAATCAGTTTAGAGTTTTCACCCCAGACACAAACGAACAGGTTCAAATTATTCTTCTTTGAGTACATTATGCAAATATCAAGCTCTTTAGAGAAAGCTTTAATGTTGGGAAAGGTAGAAAGAGAAGAAGAGTCTAACCAGGAACAAAGGTCATAGACTCAATTACAGTGGAGATAGTTTACCATTAGAAGACCAAAAGGTTCAGGTTAAAGAAAAATTTTCATAGAGGAAATTTCTATATTCATAGAGGAAATGTACCGTGTATTCTGGAGGCTTATCTCTAAAAGTTGTGGGTGTTCCATCCAGTGGGGGGATTCAAAATATTTTACTACCAGTTCTGTGGGCATGGATGGTGAGCGTGGCAGGGGAAGGATACTGCAAAATCCCCATTTCCTCCTGATCAGCTGGGAATCGGGAGGCAGAGAATCGAGTCCCTTCGGGGAGAGAGAGTGGTTTATAAATTAAATTAAATTATTATTATTATTATTATTATTATTATTATTATTATTATTATTATTATTAACAAATTATTATTTTTATTTATTAATCACATTTTTATAGCTGCTATATCTTTCAAGGGGATTCAACAAGAGATAAAAGCTGTGACTATCATGCCAGAATTATTTTTTTTAGAGCACTCTTTGAAATTAATAACCCTCTCCCACTTCTCCCCCGCAGGCCTGTGGTAAAATCTTTGAAGGAGACTGGACTTGTAGAGCCAGAATTATTTGAAGAAGTCACCATCTACTTCAGTGACATTGTGGGTTTCACAACCATATGTAAATACAGCACACCAATGGAAGTGGTAGATATGCTGAATGACATCTACAAGAACTTTGATCACATTCTTGATCATCATGATGTTTACAAGGTGATCCAATTTAGAACAGAATCTAAAAGATTACCTTGAGATGAAACAAAAGTAGTGGGGGCAACAATGCACTAAAAAAAAAGGCAAGAATTATTTTTATCGGAGGCCTTCCCAATTAAAATGTTTTTCCAAAGTAATACAAAAGAGATACTTTTCTTAAAATTTAAAAATCCATACTCTCATGAAGTCTCACTGTAACAAGTTTCTTCAATTTGGAGTCCTCTAAAAGTGTTAGATTCCTGCGTACGTTTTCTGTAAGCAGATATATCTTGTGACTTTTGGTTATGTTTCAACAGGTGGAGACCATTGGAGACGCATATATGGTAGTAAGTGGTTTACCAAACAGAAATGGTAACTGTCATGCAGTGGACATTTCCATGATGGCCCTGGATATACTCAGTTTCATGGGGTCATTTGAATTACAACATCTTCCTGGCCTTCCTGTATGGATTCGAATAGGAATTCATTCTGGTATGAGGATTCTATCAAACATTTGATCAAAGCAAACAATGATATTTAATATCATGTTTAAATTTTCCTAAAGTAATAATAGAAATTTGTAATAATTTCAGGAAATTATTATAAATTATAATGGTATAATATATATCTTAAGATTTCAAATATTATCTTTAAGAAAATTATCAGTGGTGACCAATTGTTCAAAAAAGAATATAGTGAATATTATAAAGACATTATCAAGCATAAATAACTTCCTAATATTATTGATCAATACTTCCTTGTAATTTGTATTTTGTATACACTTGTATACAAAATTCAGAATTTCTGTACTGTTCATGAAAACTGCCCAGACGAAAGCATTATTTATGAGTTATGTTTTAATTAAGCCACCACAGACATTCCTCTCTAAATTCCTCTTCCTCAGTATTCTGTAGTTGTTGTTTAGTCCTTTTTATGACATAGATTTGCATTTCTCCTCTTGCCCTTTAATTGTTTCTAGGAATTCTCTTGCTTTTTTTACTGAATTCAGTCTAAACCTCTGTTGTTTAAAAGTAAGGATCCACTTGGTCCCATCAAAATGGTATCTTTTTTCTGTTTAAACTTTTCAGGAAAAAATCTCTTTTCTCTTACTCATTATCCTGATCAAAATTTCTTTAAATACAATTGCATCTACATTGTTAATCTTCAGTCTGATCTTGGAATGCTGCCCCAAAACGTGGTCTCTGGTGGTCTTCCTGAAAAAGTACACAAGAATATCCCTTAATATATTTCTTAATTTTGCAAATCATGTATTAATCCTATATATTTTGCTCTGCCCGTGTACCATTTTCATCTCATTCCAAAAAATTGTTAAAGATTAAATAATTTTTGTTAGTGTCTTCATCAGGATTTTTTTCATGTAAAAGGACTCACTTTTGGATTACAAATTTTAAAAATGGTTACCACTGCAAAAGCAGCAAAGTTGTGAGGGAAGAAAATGATTCTTAAAACAAGCAATAAAAACAGCATTATTTTGGGAATATTGCAAAAAAGTTTGAAAAGAGGGGGGGAAGTATCCACATCTGTCAAATCTGTTTATAGTAGCTGCATCTGAAGAGAGAATGGGAGAAAGGTTTGTAAAGATGAAAGAGGAAATGAGAGAAGAAGAAGAAAACAAATTGAAGAAATTGAGGAGAATCAAAACAAATTACTGATAAAGTAAAATAAAATAATCGAGAGATGGAAAATGACTTAGACAATTTGACATAACTGGAATTGAGAGGAAAAGAATTCTGCTTAAGATTCAGAAATAAGAGGATTTTAGATTTGGAAAAGCACTTTTTTTCCTCTCATTATTATTTGAAAGTCATGTCACTCAACATATTATTAATAAGGTGGATAGTCTTTTGACATGGGACATTCAGTTGTAGTTTGTGTAACAAAGCTTCCATCCAGACTGTGTCAGAGGTTGTTGATTGCAAAAGAGTGTTTGAACTAAGTGCATTAAAGGCTGCAAATAAATTATTGAACTGATACATTTCTTACTATTTCAATAGAAAAAAATATTAAAGAAATATTGATATTTATCTCTTATGCTACTCCCATTTGAGAGAAGCAACTATGCAAAGTCTTGAAGACAAGTAAGAATCAGTAATGGAAAGAAATTAACAGCAGAAAAGGAAACTAGAATGTATTTATTTATTTATCGTATTTGTATACCGCCCTATCTCCCCAATGGGACTCAGGGCGGTGCACAGAAAGGATAAAAAGACAATACATACAATAACAATATAAAAAAGGATTAAATTTAGGGCTCTGTGCTAAAATTATGGTTAAAAACTTTTAAAATCACTAAGTTAAAAATATACCGTTAAAAATATACCATTAAAACTATGCCAGGCTGGCCACATAAAATAGCTGTGTTTTTAGTGCCTGGCGGAAGTGATCCAAGAAAATTAAAAATGCATACAAATTCACAATGAAATCCTATATATTTAAATTGTGAATTGCTAAATAACTTCAGAAGTTAGAATTATAGAGGTAATCCAGTAATGTTAATCAATAATGTTATTTTAATTTGTTTTGTTATTTTTGAACATTTGAACATTTTCTTTAAAGGAGTCTTTATTTAAAATTAAATTTACTTTTTTTTTCTTTTTAAAAAAGATTTAATTGATCTAAATCTCACAGTGCAGAGTTTCCAGTATCTATTGTATAAATATCACTGCACTTGGTTATTCTCTATATTCTATAAAGTATTATTTATATTTTATAACTGAATGAAACAACTTGGAAAAAATATTTTGCACAAGACTTCCTTATACAATAAACCACAAAAGAAATGTGCCAATTTCCATACTGATCACTGACTCAGTACAAAGTCGATATTCCAAACCAACAATTTCAATATACAGGCATTATTGTATTTCATTTTATTTTATTACTCTTTGCAAATATTGCCTTTTTTTTTTTACAAGACTCTCCAGTATAGCAAAAATATTATGACTCGCTGAAGGCTCAGATGATGATTAGCATATTTTAGCAATAAAGGGGTTTTTTTTAATTAAGGTATATACTTTGCGATTGTTTAAGACATAAATGCTGTTGCATGTTTAATAGACTATAGTATAGTGTAAACACAAATTTTATATGCACTGGGAAACCAACACATTTGTGTAACTTGCTTTATTGCAGTATTTGCTCTATTGCCATGGCTTGGAAAAAAACAAGCACTAACTTCAAGGTATACACACATAGATATTTCATATTCTTTATCTGAATTTCTGAACTGTACGTGTAATTATTTTATCACTGAAGCAATGTAAATACATTAGGAATTATGTTTTTACATATTTTTGTCTGGTTCTACATTTTCTACGATGTATTAGCGATTACCCAAGTATTCAGAATAGTAAGTTGTTTCAGTTCATTTGCAGTTTTTTCTCTGTCCGCTGTGTTTCTGATAATTACATGTCCCATGTTCTCAAAAGTTTCAATCTAATTTTAGTGCCTTTTTAATGGATGCCCATGTGCACCTGTGGCCATTCATAAATCTTTCACACTCCCTTCCCAAAGAGCAAGATGCAATTACAGTTGTGATAATCTCAAGAATTGTATGGCGGAGAGTGAGAAATGAGTGATCTATCAGTGTGCCAAAGATTGTCAATTTTTTCTGATAACTCTTGTCATATAAAAAAGTAATCATCTGCGCATGCGTGTGAAATGGAGTCGTTTCCATGAGTGAGGAGGAATGTCGGGGAGAGTAAATGTCTTCGGAGGTTGTTGCCAGCCCCTTCTGTCATCTATGAGGGCTGGCATCACTAGTTGAGCGTCCCGCCGC
>JAPKID020003473.1:0-12341 GCA_026931265.2 Tropidonophis doriae
CTTTAAAATATTTTCTACTACCATATGTACCCTTACCTTAAGAAAAAATTGTAAAACTAATAAAACTTTTTGATTATTAAAAAAAAAAATCCTTGCATGTACTGTCCTTTGCATATAGCTGCTCTTTAAATTACTAGATTTCCAAATTATTGTTTTCCCTGTAAGCAAACCAAAAATTAAGATATTTGTTTGTAGCACATTTCTGAACATCCAGGAGATCAAAATAAACTAATCCACTACAGCATTTTTTCTAGAAGCTTAGACAGCAATCTTTGTCCTATTAAATTTTAAGGACATCCAAGTTTATTACATCATTTAAATTAAATAAAAGTCACTATTATTACACATATATTACACATATATTAGAACTAGGGCCAATTTTTATCAGATTGCTTCTGTCAATCTGCCCCAAGTACATGTTTTATTAAGACATGGCATATTGTTATATTTTCAGTGTTGTAAGCTATTCTATATGTTGCAACTAAAGTAGGAGAATGAAATACATATTAAATGTATCACTTACTACCATATGCAGATATTTCAACAACTGATAGGATCTAATCTGTGACCAGAGGTTAATCTTACAAGCTTTCAGACTCGTGCTGGAGGCTATCCTCAAGGAACTTCTCTCTCTTCAGATTGTCGGCACACATTCTGGAGAGAGAAAAATTCCTTAAGGATCAGCTCCAGCACAAGTACAAAAGCTTGTAGGACTAAATTTCTGATCCTGGTGACCAACTCATATTGGATCTTGAAACATTATCCTTGTACATGTATATTTGCTCTCGTTCATGATTGATTACAATACAATACAACCACTAACCCAACTTTCCCTATCCAGATGGTTTCAGTCTTATACACAGTATTAGAAACCATTCATCTGAAGTATTTTAAGGACTAGAAACAAGGGTTGGTCTTATCAGATAATTACATACCTCTCCAGCAAACAGCACTTTAACAGTATAGCGCCCGGCTGCAGGTGGATTGTATTTCACGGTAAATGTATCATTAGCATTGTGAATGATGCCGAAATCTATATCTTGCTCTTCTTCATTTATTACATGAGCATCACACTTAATGCCCACACTCACATCACCTGGAAAGAAACAATTCACTAGAAATTGTATTGACAATTGTCCCCCCCCATAACACCCTTTGCTGCTTAAATATTTCTTCCTTAAAATGCAGTGTTTCTATCAGCCACTAGAATGAGAAAGCACATCCACCTAAAAGCAACGTTGTGGGAAGCAAGCTTTCTCTTTTAACAGCTTTTTATCTTAATTTTCTAACCAGATTACTGACAAGGGTGGGGGGGTCACTACTCAGCAATATGCTATACCGATCTGTTTTTACCTTCGCCTGCTTCTGTACAGTCCACAGTGAAATGAGTAGGTTCGTTAGCTTTCAGGCCATTTCTTGCCACCCCAGGTCCAGTAACTTTCACCTTCTGAGGATGACTGCCTTGTCCTATCTGGACCTAGGTGGAATATATTTTTAAAATGTAAATTTAATAAATATAGATTAAGCACTTTAGAATATTCAACATTAGTCAGTCAATAGTTTAAGTTTCTTCTACTGACATTCAACATGTGGTTTTATGTATGAATCTGTTCTCTAACAACTCAAGTGGGCATGCATCTTTTTGTCCAACAATCCTCTGAGAATGGGCTGAGGGTGGACCCTAAGTATTTCTGACTCCAATCCAACACCTCAGCCACACAGGAAAGACTAGGGCCATGATGGCGAACCTATGGCATAAATGCCAGAGCCCTCTCTGTGGGCATGCACACCATTGCCAGCTGCTCTTCAGCTTCCGCCACACACACACATGAAGACCAGCTGACCAGCATGAATGCATGCAATGAAGAGAGCAGTTGGCCGGTGTGCATCCACACAGTGGAACCCGGAAGAGCAGCTGGCCACCGCGCACATGTGCACCGACCAGCTACTATCTTCTAGGCTCCGGCGCATATGCGCACACACTCCAGTTTCAGCACTCCGTGCCAAAAAGGTTAACCATCACTTGACTAGGGCCTAATTATTTATTATTTAGTTTTCATAATGGCCAACTGGAAACCTCTGAAGCTCCCAAATGAGCCCAAAAAGAAATTGAAAGAACACTGGTCCAAAAACAATTCCTTCATCTTAATCCAATTTTCCCACTCCTAATCTGGGTATTCCTAATCTAATTTTAGAATAAGAGACTAAGATTTATTCAGAAATACATAAAAATGCTATATCAAATGTATATCAGAGTACAACAAAGGAAAATTAGAAGGTGAATATTTATTATATTTTAGTCCTTTTTAAATGATGTTTTCAAATTATAAAATAGTGGACCTTGACAGTTCAGAGATTCAAAAAGATAACTAAAATCTTTTTCTTTATTATTAAAAATAATGTAATTTTATGGTTAATTTTTCATTGATGATATACTGGGAACTAACTGTACAACTCTAGCTTACTTTGTCCTCTTACTTTCTTTGCATCAATTTTTTTCTTTTTTTTTACTTCTTCCTTTTTTAAAAAATGTGATTAATAAAAATGACTGAAGGAATAGGTCTTATAAGTAGTCTTAGACATTTGGGATATTGAAATTATGGTGGAATAATGAGTAATTTTAAAGATACTAAATATTAGTGACTTAGTAGGGCATAACATACATGGTGAAAAGAAATGTTATTTGGGGTTAAATGAATTAATGGGTAAAAACAATAAAAAATTATAGAAAATGGTATTGTTGAAATTGGAGGATTAGGATTACGCATACTTATTTGTATTATTATTGTTAGCATTGTTTAAAAAGGACATTGATAGCAAATATACTAGCCACAAAATATGTATGGTTTGAAAGGAAAACTGCAAATAAAACTTGAATTCGTTTTTTTTTAAAAAGAATAGGATTCAGCTTTTGCTTCCAAATAAGTATCAATTAATCTAATCTTGCAAAAGGTGTCAGGAAGCACATTGCAATTGGAAAACAAGCAGCTAGAGATATTCAAGCACTTTGCTACTTACTCTGCATGGACTGTTAGGGACATTTGCTCCTCCCCAAGTAACAGCAAGGGTATGCTTGATAGGTTTTGTTGGAATGTAAGAGCAGGCATAGATGCCATCAGGCTTGCCCCTCGTTTGAATATCAATAGGATTTCCATCGGCATCCTAAAAAAGGAAAAAGCCAGCTTGCATCCCATTAAAGCTGCTCAAAATGAACTCAGTTTTAACATTAGTTGTACGTATACAGTCATGCAAAGGGTGGCAGATACATAGTTAACTAGTAAACCTTCCTTTTATGGAACTTCTGTTCTCCATACATTTGTGCTCGTTCTGCTGCAGCTGGATTATCTCTTCCCCACCATGATCAAATACCTCCAACTACCCTGTGGAAATGATCCCAGGAGAGTGAAGCACTGGGATCAGTGCTCCAGAGCTTATGGAAAGGATCTTGACTTCATTTTCATTATGCTCACTACTTCACACTCAATTGTTATTACCTATCCTGAAAGTATTTCTGCAAGGCAGAAGAAGGTAGCATATCAAACTTTATTTCCTTTATTATTTTCTATACATTTAGAAATAAGATGTAGATTGCATGCCAAACATACACTGCCCCTTATGTACTGAAAAAGCAGGTGGTGGAAGAGTCCACTTCACTTCAATAATGAAGAAAAACATGAAGAATTGGTGTAATTCACTCTATCCCAGTGGTTCCCAACCTTTTTTTGGCGATGCCTCACCTAAGCGTCTCTAAAATCCTGATGCTCCACATGACATATAATTCTTACTTTACTCAAAAAGGGAACTCTACTCACCCAGAGGAAGCGTAACAAGCCATTAACTTGGTTTAAACCAGGTTCAAATTGCCTCCATTAAAAATCAAATTGTCCCCCTGTGGGGCATGTGTCCCACGTTGGGAACCACTGCTCTATCCTCAATATAGCAAGTTCTTCATGCTTCCTCTTCATTAGACCATCAAATAAAAATGATCAGTCACCCTATTTTTAATCAATGCATTCTAGTTTATAAGTGTTTTATATTATCTTGATTGAGGTCAAATTGGTTCTCAGTGAGGTGACAGAAAACTCACATCATGAGTAATAAAGATGTGTGCCAAATCAAATATTTTCAAATACAGAGATGGAGTAGGCCCTTATGATGTACTCTTCAAATGTTACAGCCCCACTACATTTAAGAATAAACTTATAAATATTGCCAAGAATTTCTGTTCATAATTCAAGATGCCTAGATAGATAACACTACATGGATTAGGAGTGAATGCTGCTTGGGTCTTTGGCCTTACTTGTGCATATATCTTCAGAGGAGCATTCCCAGCTTCCTTTGTATCAATTACAAAGTCTGCAGGATTGTTCACAATGCAGCCAGTTTTTTCAAGCCCTGGGCCATAAGCTTTTACCTAGAAAAAGATTAGCAAGTTATAAAATGAGAGAATAAGCCAAGATGCCTTTATAGTCTCTTATACTACTAACACTGCATTGTCCCAAGTTTGCTCTTCACATCCAGTCTAACAGCTTGCCTGATTAACTTATGTATTAAAAATAAATATGCTTTTATTAAATGCTCAAGAGAGCATCTTACAATGCAAATGAAGCATATGCAACATGCATTTCTATTTATACATTCTTCCATCAAATAAGTTTCTGAAGGATTCCATTTCTAAAGGTAAACTGGAACAGCGGCTTGTATCTATTATTCACATACTGGCCAAGGTGAGGCAGAAACAAATAAATAAATAAGAAATATTATGAGATGATTTCTTCATTTAGCATGTACCATAGACTGTCCTTATTTAAAAAGACCCAATCTTGAATTTAGAATTATTTATTTGTCAGTCCACAACACATGTGCAATGAGATTGGTTGAGCTCTGTATTTAACAATACAGTGAATTAGTACTACTCAGGTCTCATGTCTAATCTGATGGAATACCTCCAATCCCCAAAACTACCAAATTCTTACAATTTCTAATTTTTTCAAAAGAAAAACTGAGTTCTGGGTGTTGACTTTGGGCCAGTCACTCACTCTCAGCCCAACCCACTTCACAGGAGGCATGTTTATTAGGTAAATAATATTCACTGCCTTAGATATATAAAAAGAGCAGAATCATCATCATCATCATCATTTCTTTGTATCCTTGCCTTGTCAGGGTTGAAATCTAAAGATGCTGGCTGGATGTAAGCCATGTAAGGGCTATCTTTGATGTCTTCATCATCACACATAATGTGAACAGCATATTCACCAGGCTCTTTAGGCCAATATTTCACATCACATGAGCCATCATTCTGATCATCACATTCAATTTTTGCTTGCGATGGGCCTTCAATAGCAAAGCCTGAAAAAAGATTTTAGCAGTTGTTAGAGGCACTCAAATTTAGGACGTTTAAGACTGTGTATTAAGTCATTAAATAAGAGACCTGAATAAACAATAGCTGGTTAGTCTCATACAATTCATCAATCATAGCCAAGGAAATGCCATATTTTTGAATAATATATAAACCTAATTAACGTGAGCCTGATTATATCTGTTCAAAACGTATTTTCCTATCTACAATAGCAATCTCTCAAAGTTTTTATTTTAGCCAATATCTATATGACATCAATAGCTGGGTTAATAGATTGTACCTAGTGATAACAGTTTGTTTAGCTTAGATTTTGTGCAATGTCTGAACAGAATATTGTAATTTATAAGCCATCATTTATGGCTTTGCATTTTGTGGGATCCCAGACACTGGATGAGTCAGCAAGCCATATAAACTATCTTATATGTGAATTAATTTAATCCACACACTGAACTATAGTTCCATACCTGTAATCCACAGAGCTAAGCTACAGAGCTACATTTCCTGTTTTTTGTTAGAATGTTCTTTCCTACCATACTTTTATAATACTAGATTCTGTTTCAAGACAAGGCTAATATGTTATTATCTTGATAACCCTGAATAACAAAATGATTGGTCATTATTTACTTCTAATCTCTTTCAGAAGAGAATAGGATATAGACTTATAACTGACATCAAAAGTACTGTGCATAGTTGGAAGATAAGATTCAACTCATTAGTTCAACAACAGGAAATTCTTACTATTGAAATAATTAGACACCATCTATCATATAACATCTGTTTTGGAAGGAAGCAGTGTAATGAGCCAGGTTATTACCTAGGGATCCAACTTCCGGACCAATGGATTCTACAACAAAGTCTGCTGATTTACCAACAACTCCTTCATGAAGGCCTGGCCCCCAAGCTCTTACTTTCTGAGGACCAGGCTCAGAACCGACTTGCACTTCAAATGGGCTAGGAGAAGAAAGTCGAATTAGCAAAAGTGAAGAGGCAACAACCATGGGCACACATATATTTAATCTGTTTATTGAGAGAGAATAGTCAGTAACAGATTGAAGCTATAAAATTTCAGAAATAACCAAAGAGCGATCAAAAGGCTTAGCAAACAATTTAAATCAAATATCTAATTCTATATCTAAGTCACCCCACAGGGGAGTTAAGATGAAACATCAAAGAAAACCATATAGACATCCATTGATATTTTCAAAAAAAGGGAGAACACAAAAAATAAATTGGGAATTTGATGTGCTAAATGTCTTCCTCCTCCAAAATTTTTTTTACTTGTTGCTGAGTACCTATTACTAAATTTAGGTTAGACTGGAAACACAGGATATTCCTTTGTCCCACAGTAAAGCTGAGAACTAAAACTGAAAGTCACCAATTCAATGTACTTCCAACTCACATGATTTCAAAAGAATTTACTATGGAATCACTTTCAATTACAACATATGAAATATTTCAACTCACCTTTTGGGAATATTGTGACCGCCCCAAGAAATTGTGACAATGTATTTCCCTGGGTTTACTGGGTAGTATTCAAATGCATATAGTCCATCCATGAATTCCTTTTGTTTTACAAGTTCTTCCAAGCCTTCTGAAAAATATCATTAATTTAGCATTAGTCTTTAATAACTCCAGCCTATATTCTCTAAATAAAGATAATTGTATGTTTCAAGATCAATTGCCAAGAATGAAGTCATTTTCTCTTCTCATCCAAAAATTGTTGCAAAGGGGAGAAACTACCCCATGTCATGTAATAAAGACAGCATAAACATTTCCAGAAGAATGTGATGAGTAAAAGTGTTACGTTACCATGCTTAATTCATTTCCCTATGTTATTCCTTAGTCTGCAACATTATGCATGTCATATGTGAAAACAAGGAAAGCTTAAGCTTTGTCAAACCTCATGACCACAAATATTTGGGGAATGCCTACTTGATTTAGTTTTCTTGAGAGTCTAAATATTCTAAAGTTTGTTGATATAAGCCTATTGTCTTCACTATTGCACAGCTGGCAACATTTTCTAGCCAATGCTCAAGCAGCATTGCGCAAATATTACAACTCATTTTATCAAAGGCTCCCCAAAATCCATACTGATTTGTATGAAATTGAAATGGAACTCCATTTGTTTAATCTGGAGGCCAGAAATCCCTTTCAAACCAGGCAATGTTCCCAAAATTGAAGAACTGACTGCCACACAGATTATCTTTCAGTTCATTATGATTTCCACACTGATGTAGTTTTGTTAAACTGAATTTTTTTTTAAAAATCATGATTTCTCAATTTAAAGACCCTAGTTTGTTTGTGGCTTTCCACTCCAGGGAATATGTAAAGTGTAATGTTCTGAGTTATTTTTGTCATCTGTCTATAGACAAGGAAGGGGAAAAAATGGCTGCTTTGAAAACCTGATATGATCACACCAGTTGCATTCAACATATGTACACTATTTCAAGACTAGTTAAAAAGGTTGTCCCAATATAGGAGGTCAGTCTTGTTATGCAAATCTCTTCTGTTCCTATCTGAAATTAACCTTGCAGGTTATCAACTTTTCCCTAAGATACCAGTATCTCTTTCAAAAAGGTTGAGTAACTTCACCAAAAGTTGATTCATCTAGTGTGATTGGTCTACATACACATGGAATCTCAAGTTGGAGTTAGAAAGTAGCTTCTCTTCTATAAGTTGGACAATTAGCCGAGAGTCTATTCTGTCCATTTTGCATATCAGAGTTACTAGGGTTTTGGTTTTTTCAAGTTATGTTTTCTTACAAGTTTAGTCTTGTCATTGAATAAGGATTTTCCTGCATAGACATTTTGGCCAAGAGCCTCATCAAATATATTTCCACAAAGATGACAAAGCTTACACATGGGGTTATGTAGTTCAAGCTAATTCTATATGAACATGTAAATAATATGTTATTTTAAGTGAAATTTGTGTTTTTCTGCTTCTATCCATATATTAAATAAATATCTCAGTGAAAAGTGGAGCTCTATTTCACTTCTAGAGTTCTCTTGAGAAGCAAAATCATCATGCAGATAGCAGAATCAGTGCCTGATTGGAGTTGTTTGCAAAAGACTCATATCACAATGCAAAGCAATGCAAAAAAAAAAAAAAAGTTCAACACTTACTTGGTCCTTTTATTGCCACATGGATATCTCCACTCCCTGCGGCTTTAGTATCAACCTTGAAGTCTGCAGTTTCTCTGATCCTAACTCCTTTGGGTTGGAGGCCCCTACCACTGGCACGGCAGGCATTTGGATTGCAGGCTACAAGCAAATTGCAGACAGACATGAATGCAGCCTTTGATTCCTAAAGATATTTAATTTAACCAAGCCAGGCTGGAACAGCTTCTCTTGGCTTCCTTTAAGATGGATAAGACATTACATGAAATGCAAAACCTGAATACCATTTTGTAGTTTTAAAAAGCCTGTTCTTGGTTAAAGTCTTTACTTTGTAATGTACACATACAAATATACTGAATATTAATAAGCCTTTTGTCGATGGTTGTAGTAGAACAGCTATGTATTTGACCACAGTAAAAGGCAACCAAATACTCCCATTTCTAAAGCTCCAATTGTGAAAGCATGAAGCTTTCTAGCTTAAACTAATTTTCAGAATCAGTTTCAAGCGTTTTGGAAGAGGGAAGGAAGAATAGGAGAAAGAAAGCACAATATAGTAAAAGAATTCCATAGAAATTAACCAAATAACCTAGGCAAGCCCACCACAGTGATGTGCTTTGAACAGAAAATTCTAATATAGCGGGAAACATGCAAATGGTCTTCAAATATTACTAGATATATTGGAATAATTAATAGACAGAAACTTTAGGACGGGGGGGCGTAAAAGGCAGCTTAGAAAAGATCTAGCCAGGGGCATTTTTGCAACAGAGAAAACCTTTAAAATTTTGAGGACATATGATGCAGTTCTAACAAAGCAGTTCCATTGGGAAGGCCTGTCTGGTAAATTGTTATGATGGGTGCATAGTTAATCATATCAAGATATCCTCTGATACGCCCAATTACTTTTTCCTAAGTAAGTGTGCACAGTTCTAAACATACTGTAGAACTTTGCTGCAGCTATCAACTGTTTTTATTTCTTACAAGAATGTCTTAAAAAGTCACAGCTATAAGCTGACTCGCTGTTTGCAGATATGCTAATTTTCCATTTATTTGTTCTTATTATTTTTATTTTAAAAAATTAAAACATTTACGAGACAAAAGTATTTGGCAGACACTATATTGCTTCTCCCTGCCTTAAGTTGAGAACCATTTTTCTAATCATGATATTGCTGCTTTCCTAAATACACCCAAGGCATCTTGCAACAGCCCAATTCAGTACATATCTTTCTGCAATCAGCCATTTTTTTCTTTGAAGGTATTAGCATATACTCCACAGCAACTACTCTGACCATGCATGTATAGCATCTCACTTTTCCTAAAAAAAATTTCTATATGCATTAGCTGTTCTTTGCTTGTTTGCTCGCTTTAGCAAAATGAAGATATGAACAGCAGGCTAAAGTTTAAGTCCAATTGATAATTTTCTACTTTCAAGTCTCCTACAACCAAGTTGGCTATTTGCAGTTAAGGCAGTCCAACCGCTTGAAGACTGCTTGCAAGAATATCCCTAATCTGAGAAATTGCTTGCAACATTCTGAAGCATTTCTTTAAATTGCAAACTTACAGAATAGATTTCCAGGGATAAAAAAGGCAACACATACATGGTCACCCTGAACACATCTTACCGACAAGAGCTTGCTCAACTAGGAAGTCAATAGCAGTGAAGTCCAACTTCCCACAAATTGAGAGTGGCTCAGGAGAAGTAAGCAGAGGTCTGAAAGCACAGGAGTAGGCAAGGATAGAAAGGCAGTATCATTTCAGAAGGGGGAAAAAGAGTTATGATACAAAAATAAAGAAAATATAGCGGGTTTAAGAAATATAGCAAGAAGGTACGCTACTGCAGAAGTGCCAAAAAGAAAAACAGGACCATTTAGAATGGCAGATCAATTACTTTTAGTTAATAAAGAGTTTTCAAGGAATAATTTAATCACTCTTCACCAAGGCAGAATGTTGATAATATTTTTTTTAATTAGCTTGCATTTGTATTTTTTAATGTATTTATATAAATGCTAATATGAATTAGCATATATTATTTCATCCCTCTCTAAAACATACCTTCACCAACAAGAATACCCCAAGGACTCTTTGGAACATGCTCTCCAGCAAATACTACTTTTACAGTGTGAGGACCAGCTTGAAGAGGCTTATAAACACAACGGTGAACTTGATTTCCTTTGTCTTCTACCATAACCTCTGCAATGTTTACTCCTTGAGGATCTTCAACCTCTACGCCTATATCACCAACACCAGCACCTAGAAGTGAGAAAAGCTCAAAATGTAACTTCCATAATTAACCATATAGCTAGAGGCCAATTATATAGGGGAGACAAGGGAAATGCATAATATTAAAAAATTCGATTAGTAAGGAGGTTGAAAGTTATAAAGGATAAATAAGTTTTTAATATGATGCAATTTTGCTTTCAGGGGCATCCAATTTGTTGCAAATATTCAACACAATGTATTTGACTAAAGCCATAAAATCTGAAAACAAAAATCAAATTGGCAGAGTTAAAAGATGCTTTCTATAACCCTATTTAAAAAAAAAAAAAAAAAAGAAGCTAGGATTTTTTTTAAAAAAAGTAGCTTTTTTCCAACTAGGTATTTCAAAAATCATTTAGGTCAAAAGAAGCAAATGTTTCTTCTGCAATACGGTCTAAGACGTGCATCCTGATTGGGAAATCTTTGGTATGTTTAGAAAAGATAACTACAAATTAAGTTTCCATGCAAAGTTAATCAGCAACAAAATGCCACACCTAGTTACTTCATCATCTAGTAGACCATGGAGAAACATTAGCCAAGTCAATGATGACTGATGCAATTCCAAAAGAACACCAATTCAAAATGCCTACCCACGATGGAAAAATAAATTGTAAATATGGCAGAATTCGTAGAAATAGTCAGATTGAGGCCGATCAATGATAAAACAATAAAAAACTTTAAAAGACTGGAAAACTTTTGTGGGCTTTTTTTTCCCCCTGAAATTGGAAAATCTTTCATCTGTAATTTTCTGAGGAAAGATTTTTGAACACAAAGGTTTAATCTAAAGTAGACTGCAGAATCCATGCCCTCTAAAGCAGTGGCGGGATTCATAAAAATTTACTATCTCTGGGTGTGGCTTGTTGGGTATTGCAGGGGAAGGATACTATAAAACCTCCATTTCCTTTCGATCAGCTGCAACTCAGGAGGCAGAGAATAGATGGCGGCGGGGCCAGTCAGAAGTCGTATTTACAGGTTCTCTGAACAACTCAAAATTTCCACTTCCGGTTCTCCAGAACTGGTCAGAACCTGCTGAATACCACCTCTGCTCTAAGGGCCTGTTCAAATGTTCTCCCAAACTATAGTTTTCAATGTCACTATATTAAAGAAACAATGAATAATCTTATTAACGTTATCAAATTGTTAAATAAAATTTTAATTTCTTCAAGTGTGCAAATGAAGGGTTTAGATATCAAGCAATTTCAGTTTACTACAGTTTATTACAATCTGGCATTATACTCAATTTTTAAAATATTCCTACAAATTTGTTTAGTCCCTTTTACCTGCTGTATAAATGTCAAAGTAAGTAGGCTTATTAGCTATATTTCCTGTTGTTTCCACGCCTGGACCTTTAGCTGTTACTTTACTGGCATCTCCCTGGGCTTTATCAACATCTACTTCAAATGGACTCTTTGAAATATGCTGGCCTGCAAACAGAACTGTAACCTAAAAAAAATTAAGAGTATTCACATTAGATATAACACTGCAATGCATTTGGCAACTGATACGAAATGTGACAGGCCATCTCCTGGCCAATGAAAATTGCTGTGGTCACATAGCATCGTGGTATCTCCAAAGCCACCTCTTTCCATAACCAAGAGAAAGGTAATGAAAAC
>JAPKID020003474.1:0-12340 GCA_026931265.2 Tropidonophis doriae
GATTCCGTTCCAACTGGTATGGTTGGAATGGGCTGGGCAGCATCTACATGGAATCGTGCAGTGTGCTCACACACACGCAGCGTATGCATGCATTTTGGTGCTTCATCGGAGCATCGCATAGGTGCTGCATGCGCTATGCGTGTGCATGGAAAGGGTGAAGACGTAAAAGGACAGTAAGAGGTGAGGGCGGGTGGGTGAGCCTTCCGGAGCACCATACCGGAACTGTATCCGGTGCTCCTGGCAGGCTCCGGTATGCTCATACCAAGGTTAACTGCCTGCAACCTACCAGTGATGCAAACTAATTTTCTACGCTAATATTTGCATAATAATGTGTTCATTTTGCTAGATTCTGTAATGAAAGAGTATTTGACCAAATATATATTGCATGATTGGTAACTTCTGTGCAAATGTCTTCAGATAATTTTTGGCAGTTGTTATAATGTTGCACTGCTTTATCAAAGTCTCAGCCAGTAGCAACACCTATGAGATCCCCAGGGGATACCAGGGCTATAGCTCGGTTGGGAAGCTAAAAAAACATCTCAGAAGAAAGTTATGTTTAATGATTTACATATAATTATCAATAAACATGTTCTTAAAAGTGATATGTTGAGAATGCTACATTAGAGGTGATGTTGCTAGCCTCATACTGTACAAACTGTGATTGTCTAGTTTGCAGTTTAGTATGTTGTATGAACCTAGAGAATAGGTTTATTCTACTCCTCACTTAAGGATGGATGTTGGATAACTTTCCTGTCCCACTCTCCCTGTCTTAGATTGCGGAATTGAAAAACTTCTCTTTACCAAACTGCACTCAATTTAGTATATTGTACTTTGGTCCATAACTTGCAGTGAAGAGGCATTTATCTTGCAGTGAATTGATTCAGTCTGATTCCAATAATTGTAACATTTTTGGAATCCAGCAATAATTGTAAAATTTTTGGAATTGGCTTAGAGATAGAATGGGAAGAATTAATTGCCACTTTGATTCTGAGTCCAATTCAAGGTTCTGGTTTTGATCTTTAAATCCCATAATGGGATTTAAATATATATCCCATAATATATACTAACTGGTGCTATTGAAATCATGATGTATTATGAGGTATATGGTTAGTTGCTATAGAAACAGAACAAGCCAAAGAGTCATTTGGTCTGATACAGCCTACTAGAGAAAATCTATGTGGTAGCTAAGAGTCAAGTTAGTGGGACATAATCAATGAAACAAAATGTGATAAGGCATGATTTTTTGGTGTTCTCTCTGTATCAATATAGCTGCTCTATCTGGAGACCTAAACTGTATGCAAAACAATTGCAGAGCCCAAGAACATATTTTTAATTTATTCTATTGTACCTTTGATGATAATGTGATAGCTAGAAAGACCAAACTCAAATAAAAATACCCTAGGATCACATTGCTCAGTTACAGCAACAATGCACAAATATACAATAATAATGCAGCCCCATTCCTATTAAGAAATATCTCAATCTCAATTCATTAGGCTTGGGTAGATGAATGAATCCATCATTTGAGTGAAGCTTTTCACTTCCTGATACATATTTATTAACTGTTCTCATTTGCTAAGTCATGATTTGTATTGACCAGGACTGTTAATTAGGTCTGAAATACCCAAAGTCAGTCTTCTAGACCAGCAGCGTAATCATGCTGGTCTTATTTAATGATTTCTATTAATTTTCCTCCTTTTTTCACTGTTTGTGCCTTGAAACTTGTGGAATGACTAGAGCATTTGGTTCCTCCCAGTTGATGCTCAGATTCAGCAGCAAAACTGTTAGCAGCAATAGATGTCAGCCTTTGCTTCTTTATTCTTTTGATAGCCCGATTATAAAACGGGGAAGCAGCTAAAAATGTCGGCCAATCCCATGAAATTAATGGAAGCCAAATAAGCACACAAACAAAAAAACAAAAGTGTAACTCAATAGATTAAAAAAGTTGAAGAAGACATTTGGGTGAGGCACAGAACCAAACCAAGAATAAGCCAAGAAGTGGCAAACTATTGATTCCCATTCTCATATTAAACCATAGAAATAGTCAGTAGGGGGTGCGATGGGTCTGGTTAAAGAGCTTGTCAGCTTGAACGTTTGAGACCAAAATACAGACCAAATACAGTTTGGCCTAGTACAATAGACCTAAACCAACTGAAACCTATAGGAGTGCAGAATTGTTTTCTACATCCAGCCCTAAGTAGCATCTACCACCCAACAGTTCTTTTTCATTCTTTTTTGCATTGATTTGAAGGTGTATCATTTGATACTATTAATACTTTCATTTTAATAATTATAATTATAACAATATTTCATTATTTATATATTTTACATATATACATTATCTTATATACTTTCATTATTTTGTTACTAATACATACACACACATATATACATTTTGTCATAGAGCTTACTTGCTACCATTACAAGACTAGACAAAAGAAGTATATGATAAATTAATTGCTGAACCAAAGTTAATAATAAAGGCTTCAAAGTTAATAATAAAGGTACTATTATAACCTCTTTAATGACTTCTATTAAATCAGAACATAAAACTCATAGGAGAATATTTTAAATGTGATGTTTTATTATTTTTTGCTCATTAGCTTTTTAAGATTGGAGTTTGTTGGCTTTATTTGGATTGCATAGCATAAAAATTATATTAAAGTTAATCTTTGGGAGCTAAAGGTAGTTAAATAAAGTATAGTCAGGGCTGATTACTGAGCCTACAATTATTAAAGACAGACAGTGCTTCAGTGTTGAATGGAAGTTTCTGCTAAACTCAGGAATATTTTGCAAAATTCTGTATATTTAAATATTTTAACTGTTCAGTTTTCAATGTCTTCTGAATAAAGGCAGATGATTTTTATGTTATTTTTAAAAACTACCTTGATAAAATATCTCCTTGCATTGGCTAATTACTTCTGGAAGCTATATTATATTTGCAATCTTCTACTAATAGATAAGAGCATGTTGTATCAGGTAATTAGATAATAACTGAATAGAAGTCTACAATGCTTACTGAAAATTAAATCCCACCAAGTTCCCTAGATACTGAATTAATAATCTTTAGTGAAAAACTATTGATGGAAGTCACTGAGTTTTCCAATTATCTCTTTATTAAAATATTCAAATTCAGCTTAGTATCATTTTTGGAGGGTTTTCAAAGCAAAATGTGGTTTTGTTCTTTTTCAGATTTCTTCTAAATATGCTAAATATATATTAAGTTTTGAGAATAATATTTCTGGGGCAGGAGTTGCATCAGGACCAGTGTTTATCAGTTAATCTGCTATGGCTGTATTTGTTCTAAATTGTTATCCAGGGAATGCGTAATGACAAATATAGTGTAGTAATAATGTATCAGCAAGGTGCATGTATTCAAGTACTGCATGGCAGAAGTTTTGGGGGAAAGAGGTGCCTCAGCTGTCACATATATTCCATAGCTACAATACTACAATTGTGAATGCCAATTCCTTCTGTGTTTTTTGCATTAATTAATTTAAGTTTTCAAATCTGCATTTGACATAAACGTATTAGAACAATACAATATTAACTGTATTCATAGTTTCACATCTCTGTATATATGTATTAGGATTGTTTTAATCACTTACTTCCTCTGCCAGTTTAGAGCACAGTTGCAGCTTTCTAGCAGTTCTGAGAAATAACTGTTGAGCTAGGTGAAGGAATTGTTTCTATCTTAAAATTTCTTGTCTCAACAATGTTCTCCTCTTTTATAGTGTTTAGCAGAGTTTTAGCTGCTCCAACCATGATTTCCAACAATCAGATTTCCCCCCCAGGTCATATAGGATCCAAGCCAATGAAATAGTTTCACCAGTAGAGTGATAATACTATAGATTTCAAACATATTGTGCTGTGTAGCAACAGAAAGTATAGTTATTCGCTCCTTCAAGATCATACTTCTAGGTATGTTGAACTCAAATAATGTAATTGGAACCTGTGATTGATCGTATTTCTGAATGGTGAGATAAAATACATCTGTGGCTTAGCCTACAGTAGTTAAGCTATGTGAACATATGCTGATTATAGTATATTAAAATAAAGATGTTCTTAAGATTAGTAAAATGATGTTATGAATAGGCTTTATGAATATTGTAATTGAAACATTTAATTATTTCATGCAGTATTAAAAAACCCCAGGGGGTATGACTTAATCCATTGAAATTACAATACATCATAGCAGATTCTGTGGATTTGACAGAACCTCTATCCTTTCACCCTGCTGGTAGACTTGCAATACAATAGATTAGTGGTGGGTTCCGGATCCCATTGCAACTGGTACACTGTGACGGGGCCGGGTGTTCACCATAGGCATGCGCGCTGCTTATGCCTACACACCCACAGCCCTCTGACACTCCAGCTGCTCAGCAGAGGTCGCACAGGCGCCGTATGTTGTGTGCGCATGCGCAAATGGCCCAGTTAGCTCAAATAGTGGTAAGGAATAAGGGCGGGCAGTTGGGCCTTCCAAAGCACCATTCCAGTACGGTGGCCACTGTTCTCAGCTGCCCATACCAGGCTTACCAGCTGGAACTCACCACTGCAATAGATGTTAAGAGAAATAAAATAGTATCTGTCTCCATTCAAAGCAAGTTAATATAAAAATGGCATCCTTAATTCTATGCAGTGTTTTGAAGAAAAATACTTATTTTCTTATTTATAATTTGGATTGTACAATAATATGTATATTATACATACATGCATACATTCATACATAGTACATAGACATATAATATACGCATTTTATTTCTTATTTAGTCCCTATTCTTTAACAACTTTAATATTTAATATTTAAAAATAAAAACAATTCAATCTGTTGTTTTTGCATTTTCATTCAATCTATTTGTTTCCTAGTAGTCAGTGAATAAATGCTCTAAGTTTGTGCCAATCAAATTTTGAGGATAATTTTCAAGGAATTGTTTTTAATTGATCTGCTTTTTTAGATTACCAGAGACTGATGACTGTGGCAGAGACAATCACAGCACTGATGTTTCCATTCCAATGGCAGCATGTTTATGTTCCCATCCTTCCGGCCTCACTCCTACATTTTCTAGATGCTCCTGTCCCATATTTAATGGGATTGCACTCTAATGGGCTTGATGACCGGTCTAAACTGGAGCTCCCTCAAGAGGTGAGAATTTTTTATCAAGCTTAATTTCACTGCTTGTTCAAAGTTACAAAAAAAGAATGCTGAATTCATTTCAAATCTATTTTTGCTGTGCAGATGAGTCCTTAGAAGAAGAGTGATAGTTTACTAAGGGAGGAAATGCCTTGTAACCAGAATCATCACTCATTATTTGCTTAATAGGACAACCAATTCTATGATTAGCCTATGGCTTAAAATTTCTTCTGCTTTCTGTTGCTCTGTTGATGGAGGGAAAAAAGAGCCAGATAGTATATTGCTGCCATTATACAATTGAAAATCACTGTGGAGAGGGTGAAGTGGGAATACTTAAATGTTTTTGCAACAAAGGAAATATCTATTTTTATATTGAGTATGGAATATTTGTGATCCTTTAGATCAGTGGTCCTCAGTGGGCTATATTTTAGATATAATTATAATAATCATATCAGCAACTATGAGGCTAGTTACAGAGGTATATTAGAGGGGGCCCCATAAGAAAAAAGGGTTGCATTGTTTTATATTATTTTTATTATTAAATTTCCATGTCTTTCACTAAATAAAGACATAGTATGCATATTTCAAACAGAAGCTGCTAAATGTTTAACCTCTGCTTATGATTACTTTTATCTCTCTTCCTACTTTAATTTTTTAGGCAAATTTATGTTTTGTGGATATAGACAACCATTATGTTGAGTTGCCAGAAGACTTGCCTCAATTTCCAAATAAGCTTGAATTCATTCAGGAAGTCTCTGAAGTACTTATGGCTTTTGGGATTCCACCTGAGGGAAACCTACATTGTAATGAAAGTGCCTCCAAGATGATGAAAAGTCTTAGGACCTGTGACATAGTATCTGATAAGAGAAATGGCAACATAGGAAGACCAACTATGAATTCCTATGAACTACTGAAAGAAAATGAAACCCTAGCAAGACTGCAAGCGCTTGTTAAAAGAACAGGAGTTAGTCTAGAAAAGGTAAATTGCGTAACAGTTACGGGAGTTCTGCAACAGTACATGCATGATTAATATAGGATTGTTTGGAAATTTTATCTTGAACTAACAGCACCATCCTTGGTGGTCGCATGAATGTTTTAAATCAGTCAATCCCTGGACAGGGAGTCAGAAAAGCAAGTTGATTATGGTAACAGCAGAGACAAAGTCCTGCTCATGTTGTATATGTGTTGACATCGCACATATACAAAGAGGCAAAGCTTTGATCATTCAGCTGCAATTGCTGCCTTGCTCCCCCCTGCCCCCCATGGACATCACTGGCTAATTAGCTTTATTCCCAGTCCACCTATATACTGTCTACTAAACTTAAAAGCTTGCTACCTACAAAGATAATAATGAGATTGTTTCATTAATTTGGTAAGCATTTTCTCACCCAATGTTCAGGTTGTTTTCCTCCTAATTTTTGTTCCAGTTTCTCAGTGGCTAGGTACCAGTTAACTATTTCTTAGATGTTGACACAAAAAAGAGTGCTTTTCTGATATGTCAATTTTTCCCTTTTATTTAATTAATGATACTGTTAAGGAGTAAGGACAATCTGTTTAACACTCATAACAGCACATTTTTGTACTAAATAACATGTGGTATAATTGTTAATGTATACTGTAAATAGCCTATGCATTCTCTTCTATTAGAAGGTTTATGTGGAATAATGATTGGAAACTGGCTACTAAATATACCAAATATGACTGTTTTCATCTTCTTTTTTTAAAGACAAATAAGTCAGGAAAAAAGTATCAAAGAATCTTAAAAAAGAAAAAGAAAAAATTATGGATGATAAAAACATTTTAATAGAAAAAGACAATTCAAAATTTAAGATGACCACCCTCCCTCCAAAGGAAAAGAAATGAAAAAAAGAGATAGTATACACCAGTTTATCCATCTTGTTAGTCTAATGTTTCCAACTCCTGCTGAAACTTATCTTGGAGATTTTCCTCCACACAGTACATCGTACTTTTATATTTGTGAGGATATCCATGGATACAATGGGGGGGGAGGGGGGGACAGCAATGCACATCATGTCATGTCATCATGCAATTGCCACAATTTACATTCTTGGATCAGATGTCAGGATAATTTAAAGAAAGGGGCCAAGCCAGGACAATAATTTGAATTGATGCTACTGATTAAAATTGCTTGCATATAATATGTAGTTGATATCAACTAACCTCTGTCATATAGTCTCCCATACTCAATCATAGACTCATTTTTCTTTCATCCTCCTAGCAGGAATATGTGTATGAAGATCTAAATAATTTGTAAAGACAATTTCCCTTGGACTCTATTTTTAATCATGTATATAAAGTGCTAATCTATTGTATATAGGTGCAGTTACTTTATATTTTGCCTAGCAAAAAAACAATGGAATACTTTCTGGTAAAGCTCTTGTCATTTCAGTTTAAGTAGCACTTATACATTTTGATTCCTCAAGCTAGTAAAATTGAACTACTATATGAGCATTTCTTTTCTTAAAGGTTGAACTTCGAGAAGAGATGAGTAGCAAGAAGGATCTGAAAATGCAGTGTGATGAAGAAGAATTAAAGATTTACCAGCTCAACATTCAAATACGGGAAGTTTTTGCAAATCGTTTCACTCAGATGTTTGCAGATTATGAAGTATTTGTTATTCAGCCCAGTCAGGACAAAGAGTCGTGGTTTACTAATAGAGAACAGATGCAGAACTTTGATAAAGTAAGTATGAAAACACGATGGCTTTAAATATTTTTCATCCAAAAGTAATTCCTTTCTTCTTTGTATATTGTTGATACAATTCCTAAAATGTCAAAACATTTTAAAGGAAGAGATGCTTTCACTTACTGCTTGAATATCTTCTGATCAAGGATGTATATAAGATTCATGTTTGAAATCTTTGACTGCTTACTAACTAAATGATTAAAGATCTGATTTCATTTGAAGCATTTTTCCTGTATGTACAGTTTGGTACAGGAATTCTTCCAGCAAAATAAAAAAGTGCAGATGTTGTAATTTCCATTAATTAAAAATTGATCAACTACAGTAATTGAATCCTATAGTAAGTTGTTGAAGTAGTCAAATGTTTATGATTGTTGTCACTTCTATTGTATGCATTCAATTTTTTCTTAGAATTATACAATTCTAGCAGTTGGAAAAACATAGAATCTTTAATGTTTTTCAGAATGTATTGTATTTAGAATATGATAAAATAGAAAATAACTTCAGATGAATGAAAGAATTCATGTCATTTTTAAAAAATGATTACAATTTAAGGAAAAATGTATACTACTTCTTTCATTTTATTAGGCATCCTTCTTGTCTGATCAGCCTGAACCTTATTTGCCTTTCCTCTCAAGATTTTTGGAAACGCAGATGTTTGCTTCTTTTATTGACAACAAGATTATGTGTCACGATGGAGAGGATAAAGATCCTATCTTGAGAGTGTTTGATTTTAGAGTTGATAAAATAAGATTGTTAAATGTTCGAACACCAACTTTGCGCACATCCATGTATCAAAAATGCAGTACCATTGATGAAGCTGGTAAGAGTTGTAAATTTGAATTCTATTTAAATAAATGTAAGAGGTACAGGACACTAATTATGTACTAATAAAACTTAGCTACTACTCATGTGTATTTAAAATACAACTGCAGCAACATTTTTAAAGGATAAATTGGGTAAGCAAGATATGAGTTTAAGAATTTAAAAAAAACAGGTAAGAGAAAATGTAGCTACAACTATTTTACATCTATATCATTTATTATATCTTTCTAGTCATTCTGCTGGAGGTTCCTTGAATAGCTGTCTTTATCCACTTACAGAACAATTATTAATTTTATTAAAATTGTTATCACAGCCTCTTATTATTTATTATTTGAATACAGTACTTGTACTTTCTCTTCCTACAGTCACTATGCATTCATTAGTTTATTTCATTATTTCCTTTCTATGATACATTTTAATTATCTATTACAATCATATAGTTGTTCCATATCCGGAAGCCATCACAATCTTTATATCTTTCAATAAAACTCTCCATATTTCATCATAAATAATGAACTCAGTCATGCTTTTAGATTTATTTTATTTCGTTTCCATAAAGAGACATGAATAGGCTAATTATTAAACCATGTATTTGAAACAAGTAGGCTTTGTCTGAGCAACTATTCACAAAAATCACCATTCTCATTTGTTCTTAGTCCCAGCCCAGTCAATTTTTCTGTATTCTCTTGCCTAATCACTAAGTAAAGTATTTTTTTCTCCTGGATAATATTCATTCAGAATGTTGCATAGTTTCCTCCAAAAGCCTACTCTGGATATACCATTATCACTATTTTTGAGAATGTAACGTAGGTTTCACAAGCTTATGGATTTCTACTCTCTTAGAACTGAAGAAGTAATGTCCTAATTCATATTTTAGGATTCAGATTTTCATTTTTTTATTTCACAATTTAACATCAGCTATGCTAAATAATAATATGATTTAATGTTTTATTTCCCCCTCCCTCCCAGAAAAAGCTATTGAATTAAGACTGGCAAAAATAGACCATACTGCAGTCCTTCCTCATTTATTAGATATGAAGATTGGACAAGGAAAATATGAACCTGGCTTTTTCCCCAAGCTACAATCTGATGTACTTTCAACGGGACCAGCAAGCAATAAGTGAGTACTATATCGCTGTATTAATATAACATAGGCGACTGAATTAGCTTCTCCTTCAGAAAAGTGACTTGCAGTAATTCAGTGTGTTGGTGTGGTGGGATCAGAGGTGGTATTCAGCAAGTTCTGACAGGTTCTGGAGAACTGGTAGCAGAAATTTTGAGTAAATCCCACTTCTGGCTGGCCACACCCCCAATCTATTCGCTGCTTCCCGAGTCCCAGCTGATCGACTGGGTCTTCTTTTGTTGCCCTGCACAGGAGAACAGAGCTGAAAAGCAAGTTGGTGCGGTGAGGAGGGAATGGGGATTTTGCAGTATCCTTCCTCTGCCGTGCCCATCAAGCCATGCCCACAGAACTGGTAGTAAAATTTTTTGAATCCCACTACTGGATGGGATGTAGTCTGAATTCCCAGGAGAGTATGGTCTGCATTCGAGAGGGGAAAGAGCCAGTAAAGCATGGAAAATTTGGTCAGGAGAAAGACTTCAGAAAACTCCTCCCTAACAATTCCCAGAGTACATCTGTAGTGTTGCAAATAGTTGCTTTAGTTTGGCAAGTCTCTAAGCGAGGAACAATAAAAGAAACTTCCCAGAACTAGCTCTACAATAAAGGAAACTCCCCAGAGTTTCCATGTGTCTTTCTTGATTCTTATGACCTGACAATCAATAGCATATGATCATCTGTATCCAGGTGAAAGGGAAGAACAGCCAATTATGAAACCCTGTGGTCACTGCAAAGGTGCCTGGGGAATGCTGATTTCCTTCTATGTTTTTCTCTTCTCAGACTTCCTCCCTCCTTTAGTATTTTCACAAGGTGCAAAAAATAAAGAACAGAGAGAAAGGGAGAGTACCTGTTCTTCTGAAGTCTGTATAGAATTTTAGTTGCTGTTTTCACAGCTGGGTAAAAGAGTTTGTTCTCTGTCAACTGGCTTTGACACAGCTGATGAAGGAAAGTTTCACCCTAAGACAGTTTTGGAATAAAATCAATTCTCCTATTCTCTTGCCCCGCTGTCACAGCATACCATCACAACTCATTTGACTCAGCTAAGTGTGTTATGCAAATGCAGACATTGTCTAGAAAATGAAATGTTTATTAATTAAAATGTAAAAATTTAGGAATTGTAATTAAAGTAGATTTAGTTTAGTAAAGTTTAGGTTTTCACTAGGGGAAAAGCAAACAAAGCAAACTTGCAAGCCTCATTGACTTTAAAAGTTATACAGCAGCAATGTAGTCTCAAACGTAGTTCATTTTTAAATGGATGAACAAAAAAAGATACCTTAATTATTTTCTCCCTTGTGTTTGACTCCTGTAGTTCCACACCGCAGTTTTCACTCTTATTAGCATACTTGGTGCTGACGACATGTTGGCAATTAAATTGTATTATGATTATTACCACTTCCAGATAGGGATGAACATATTTGACCTTTTGTATCTAATGTGCCTAAAGAATACCACTTTTGATTTTCTAGGTGGACCAAACGCAATGCACCTGCTCAATGGAGGAGGAAAGACAGACAGAAACAGCACACAGAGCACCTGCGTCTTGACAACGATCAGAGAGAGGTAAAAATTGTTCTGTTACATTATCCAGCTATAGAATCAACATTTTCTATAAATAATAATGTAATTTTCCTGATTTTGTTCTACCAAAAAAAAAGGAAAAAGTTTCTACTATCTTGTAGAAGTTTGTATTTAATACGTGTTTTTTTCCCTGACCAAATAAATTTGGATACCATTTTATTTGTTTGGGGGAAAAAATTCTCTAATTTAATAGGAATTGTTTGGAAAAGATAGAGTAATTTGGGTAGTATATTCATTTTGCTTGTTGAAATTCTGCCAATTAGTGACATCTGTAGTTTAGTCCAATTATCCAAATCTTTTTGTATCTGTCATAGCAGTTTGTTGTAGTTATCTTCTTTTATTGTAATACATGTTGCCAATAGCCATATTCCCAAATATTTAATCTTCTTGGCTCTCAAAATTCCCAGTTTCTCCTCCAGTTCTTCATTCTGTCTTTTGGTTAAATTCTTAGTTAATATTTTAGTTTTCTCTTTGTTTATTTTAAGCCTTGCCACTTTGCCGAATTGGTTTATATCTTGCAATACTTTTCGTCCAATTTCTAAGGGCTCCTCTATGATAAATACTAAATCATCTGCAAAGACCTGCACTTTATATTCCTGTGTTCTAATTTTCAGTCCCTTTATATCCATATTATGCCTAATTTGTAACAGCAATGTCTCTAATGAGGGGATAAATAACAGTGGGCATCCCTGTCTTACTCCTTTAGTTATGCTGAAATCTTCTGTTGCTTCCCCGTATAGTATTATTTTTGCCCTCTGACTCGAATATATTGCTCTGATCATCCCTATAAATTTCTCTCCGAAATTCATTACTGTTAATTGATTTATTAGAAAATCGCAATTCAGGTTATCAAATGCATTTTGTGCATCAATAAATATCAATGCTACTTGTTTTCTTGAATGTATCTCGTAGTATTCTGTCCATTATTATTTGTGTATTATATTTTATGTGTCTGTTGGGTAAAAATCCATTTTGGTCTGGGTGTA
>JAPKID020003475.1:0-12339 GCA_026931265.2 Tropidonophis doriae
AAAAATAACAGACTCGCCATGAACAGCCGCGCAAAAACGGAACTCGCCACCCGGGACTACGGTGCTGTTCTTTTGGAGTGATTATAGCATAGTTACAAATCTAAATTTACTGAAGACAAACGGGCAAAGTCTTATTTGGTGACATATTCTACAATGATGCTTTTATATTTCAATCTGAAAAAAAAATCCGTGGCGCGCCTGTGCGCCGTATGTACACCCAGACACATATACAAAGGCTGAAGGTGAGAAACCAAACTGGAAAATACCCGGAGACGGTTTTATCTCTTGTGATTCATCAAAGCTATTGTATAAGTAGGATCCCAACACCCCCCCCCCCATTGTGTTCTCTCCCCCCCTTGTAAATGTCAGTTCTGATTTGGGGGGCAGGGGTGAATTCCTGAAACTCAAGAGGAATTCTTTTTCTAATTATTATTTCTGATGCACTTTGTGGAGGTCAGTATATATGTAAAATATATTTAAAATGTTGAGTTTAACATTTCACTCGCACCAGTAATTTAAGGTTGTTTAAAGAGATTTAATGCGTTTATCTGTATTGGAAAAAAAAATCTTGACATATTTTCATTTTGGTATTATTAAAGGATTCTGAACAACGCGCTCTGGGGTTTCATTTTCCCCTAGTCCATCCCGCCGTTGGTTCGTTTTTATCTAAATCTAATACCCCCCTACCCCGTCATAGACATTGCACTGATGTGATTCAAGCAATAGTTGCAATGTTAAACAGATTAGGAAATAAATCCCATTCCAATCAATACAATTTATTCTGAATAAACATGCTTGTGATTGTGATTAAATATATTAAAGGTGAATTAAAATATTGTGCGCCGCTCATACGAAAGATCATAGTTCAATTAAGAACTCTCCCAAATGATGGGTGCCAGAATTTTAATTAAGTCAATTTTCCACCGCCTTATAGGGGGGAAAAACGGGACTGAACCCCTTTTAAATCAGTTCCTAAGGCCCCACTGACCTGAGCCATATAATATGGAGCTCAAATTGCTAAAGTAATATGGCTCTTTAGCAATGAGAAAACCTCTAAAAACTCATCCCGGATATCAAAGCCAATTTCCATAAGACTGAGAACGAATAGAAAAGATTTTGAAATGATAAAACGTGGGCCGAGCAAACATTTTATGAAAACGAGGGTGTGAAATCTATAGCGAGGTGGCTCAGATTACAGAAGGCAATCCCACGGGGAATAAATCGCAAGAGAGGTTTCATGCCTATATGAAAATCTTGTTAAATGTTATTAATTTTGACTTGGAGCACATAGCAGCCCCCTGTGCCTTGTATTCCCTTATTAGAGATTCATGTCTTATCAAATATCTAATTAATCTCCTAGACATCATTTGTTCTGGCCAACTTTATCTCAGCTGGTCCACGGGGAAAACCCCTCAGAATGTTCTCAGTGACAAAGCTTCCCTGGAAGATCCTTTTAATTGTTGAAATGAACTGCGCCAAATTTGCATGTCAAACGATAAAGGGCAAGGCGAGATAAAACGTAATCGTTTTAAAAGCCTTCCAAATTCAGTACTTGATTTGATAACTGAGCCTCTCTTTTTTTTAATGTTATGGTGGACAACTGCTCTTTTTCTTTTCAAAAGATAGTTGATCTATGCAAATCGTGGTTTGGAAATGCTTAGGTCCCCCTGCAGTCAAATGCCCCTTGCATGTTATTTGAATATCAGTGGCTCTGCGTTGAAAAGGTTCGAGGATGCTCTCTGACTTCTTTGTGATTACGCAGTGCAGCGTCTTATTCTGAAGGAAAGGGAGGGGGGGGACCTCAGGAATAATTAAAGCCTGGGATAAGGCCTGGGAACACATTTGGGACAGGAATCTCATTTAGACAGCCTCTTTCAAAATAAGGCGCAGTTAAATTGACCAGAAGGCAATTATTGAAATGAAAATTATTTTCACTCCCTTTGTCTTCTGACCACCAACTTAAAAGCCACAGTGTATTTCTAAAAGAGGAAAATCGTTCCAATCGTCTCCTCCTTAATTGCGCTACTTTAAAGAGGGAGAGAAACGAGCGGAAGGGGAAAAAATTGAAAGAAAATTTAAATTGAACATTTCAGAATGAAAGGCTAAAGTATACTCTCGTCTTTTCTGTCCATTTGGTTATGGAAATTTACACACACACACACAGAGGGAAAGAACGGGCACTTCTGTGTCTGTGTAGGCAGACGTAATATTTCTTTCTTTCTTCTGGAAACGGATTGGCAATCAGGAAGAAGAACCAGGCTGCCAGGATGGTCTGAATAAAAAACATCTGTTACATCTCCCGGGCAGAATTCGCACTGACTTTTCCGTCATTATTGTGGTAAAAATACAATAGGAAGGGGACTAAAGTATTTCCCAAAACTGGCTAAAAACAGTGTAACCCGAATTGGGAAGGGTTATTTGGGTGGAATCGAAGGGCAGTTTTGATCTATGCGTTGGTGGCTCCTCTCTCTCTCTCGTTCTCTTTCATTATTTCCTTTTTAATCTGGTGAAGGCGAGAGTCCCGAACAATCTTTCTCCCCTCCCCGACTGGCCCGTCGGATCCGCTGGTTCGCGCGATTCGGTCGTAAGTCAAAACTTGCAGAAGACGACCTAATAAGGGTGTGAAGTTTGCGAACGTCCATTTCTTTCCCTAGCCCGGCCCTTCCCCGCTTCCCTTCGCTACTTTTTGTCTGTTTGCTTTGGAGTCTTTTTGCTCTGGACCTGGGTGGGGGAAGGAGACGGTGGCATCGGGCGTGGGGAGCAGAGGTCGAAGGGAGCAGAGCTGGGCCAGCGACAGGATGCGGGTCCTCTCTCTCTCCCCCCGCCCGCCCGCCCACCTCTCTCGGTCGGGGCGGTCATTGTTGGGCTTTCTGAGGAATGCGTTCCTCCTCACTGGGCCTTGGGCTGGAGTTAGCTTTGTGTCGTCCCGTCACCCCCCCCCCCCAGCCCCTAATAAACTAGATCAAAAGGCCCTTTTCGTTGAGGTTCAGTTTCTGTCAGGGTTACAAAGTTCTCAGCTCGGTGATCAAGGACCCCTCTCCATTGCCCCCGGGGGTCAGAAAACGTCCATCATCGACAGACTCCCCGTAAAGGAAGAGAGAGGGCAGTCTGAAACGTTTCGCGCCTCGGCTTCGGGGCCGGCCGAGCCACGGAGGGCAAAGGGAAAGCGCCAAACAATCCTCCAAGCGATCCCCGGGGCAGACTGAAGTGGCAGCTTTTGAATGCATAATGAAGGAGAAGCGGGGCCCGCCTGGAAGGGATCTTGGAGAAGGAGCGCTTGTCTGAGAGGGGCTCCCCCACACACACAACCTACCCGCGCTTAAACTCGGAAATCCAGAAAATGCGCGGGAAAGTGCAAGAGCCACCATTTAAGGGCGAAGGGGAGAGGCTTTGTCAACAAACCTTGGCCCGCCTCTCTTTTTCCAGCCGGACAATAATGCATTGCGTCCCCTATAGAGATGACAAAGCAAACCATTTCGGGCCATTTTATGTGGATATCGGGTGTTCTTCTTTCCGCTGAGGGGAAGTTAAGAGACGCCGTCAAGAGGCGCCGAAGGGAAGCTCCCGCAGCGTCTAAAGAACGACAAAGGGAACCGAAGCGGGAAAACTCTGCCTCCTTCTTTAAAACCGCTATTTCTCTATTTTTAAGGAGGAGGGGGTGTTCTCTCCCCCCTCCCCCGTTCCCGCCTTTGGAAGTTGTAAACAGTACAGCTTGGCTAAGCAAGGCAACTGATCAAATTTCCCTCCTTTAAAAAAAAAACACCAGAAATCCACACGTGGAGGCTTCTCTTTTTATTTGCAGCCGCTCTTGTTATTTACCCCAAGCGACTTCGCTATGTTCCGTAAATGCAGATGAAGAAAACGCAAACGGAAAATCCGGCCTATTTGAGTAATTGGTAGACTAAGTGTTTATTTTTAAGTGAGAATAATTTAGCTACAAATTTTCTTAAGGAATAACATTCTTAACATATTAAATCTTTTCTCCCCCGCAAACTCTGATTTGCTTTTATGTTCCGCAAACTCTGATTTGCTTTTATGTTTGACAGTCACTTCTGAGTCATTGGGAAGGAAAGGAAGGGGGGGGGGTGCCATTCCTGACTCTTTGGCGCCATCTAGAGCAAATTTCGTCCCGAAAGCAGCACTTTCCGGATTCCGATAAGAATTAAGATATAAATCGTTTTTGTTTTTTTTAAAACACAAGTCGGATCAGCGCCTTGAAATCTGAAGCGAAGCAACGAAGATAGATATGCGTTTCCCAGATAATATGTTTATAGAATTCGTTAGGAACTACTAAACCTCGGAGGGCTTTTTCATCCTTTATTCTCTCCAGCCTCGTCCCGCCCGCCGATTTTTTAAAATATATATTTGTGTGAAGATATTACGATTCCTTGACCTCCTTGATCTGGGGAGCTACATAGCTCGATGTTTGATCCCGAGAGGCGTTCCAGCGAAACCAGTGTTTACCAAAACAAGTGGTCTTTTGACACGTGCCGCATGTACAATACTACCATAGGAGTTAAACAGGTAGGTGCAGTGGGGTATTAACTATTAAGCAGACTAACCACGTGCTTAGGGCACCAGGCCCAAAGGGGGGCAGCACAAAGTTGAGAAAGAAAAAAAAAAACATCGAAGAAGGAGGGGAGTCACCAAGATTTGTCAATGCTTAGAGCACCAGTGAGCCTTCATCCGCCACTTGGTAGGTGCATTCCTCTCTTACCCAAAAAAGCAGGTCAAATCGGGCCAGATCAAATTAAAGGGGAGGGAAAAGAGAGAAATTAAAATAATTAAGAGGTCATTATGTCATCCGAACCCATGTTTGTTTTCTTTGCTTCAACACGCACACAAAAAGCCTGCCCATTTCAGGACTTGGGAAGCCCGCCTCCACTTCCCACTGACGCCCTTGAAGAGCCCAGAGTTTGGAATCGGAGCCTGAGAAAGTGCTCAGCTTTTCGATAAACGGGCGGCGTTTTCGATTCCTCCGGGAGCTCTTGTGGTGCCCCAGCAGAAGTCGTGGGGAAGCCGGAAGGGAAGATGGGGTGGGGATTGGGAGGAGAGGGAGAGAAACCCGGCCAATCGCTTGAGAGGAGATCGGGTCACCTGTAAGAAAGACTACACCCGTGCCGGTTATGAAAACCCCGATTCTACACCCCTCTCCTCCCTGCGAATCCTCTTCTCCGCCTACAAGCATCGCGGGTCGTTTTAAGGAGGAGAACAACGGCGCGTTTACTCTCCTTTTTTTTAAACCGGGGAGCGATTTCCTCCCTCCCTCCGCCTCCCCCAGCAAAAGCTCACTTTCTAAATCTCCCCCACTTAAGGAAGATCGGAGCGGACCTCTGCTGGGTGCGGTCCCTTTCCTAAACCTAGCTAGCATCACCTTCAGAAACTTACTACACACACACAACCAAACACGCACCCGGGCTCCCACAGCCAGGCCACGGGAGGGGAAGGTCGGCGGGAGCTGAGCCTCGCGGGGCGGGCATCTATGAAAGCAACCCGGCGCTGTTCCCACCCAACGGAGAGACTCCGCCTCCTCCGAGCGCACCCCGAGCGAATTCGGGCTCCGCTCGCCGCGCTTTCAAAGCCCATCATCCCGGAGCTGCCGGTTTCCGAGATGTGTTAATTACATACTTGGAGAGCAGGGCGCAAAGTCCTTGTCCGTCCCCTACTACAAAAACAGGGGTGGTATTTTTTTTTTTTTGCTGCGGGGAGAGGGGGGGGGGCAAACGGACGAGAGATATAGTATTTTTTTAAAAAAATTGCCTTTCAGCCTAAAGCTGCCTTACCTGAATGTCATAATTACAGTAATTATGTACATCCAAATTACATGCTAATTAAATTAGAATCAAATCGTTCTAAATCGAAATCAAATGAGGTAGCGAGCATTAATCAATGACAACATAAATAGAGAGTTTCCTTCGGGGATATTTATTGCAACGATCCAAGAGGGAGCCCGAGCTGAAAAAGTCACCTGTTTATTCACCTTTCAATTAGTAATAATTTATTCTCCTCTACCATCTAAATTCTGGCGCTGTCGGCTGAATCCCTCCTCCGCCGCCAGGCTCTACGGAGAATTAAACGGCCGGCACCCTTTTCTGCCTTCAGCACCGCTCTAAAATCGCTTAATATTCAGCCTGCAAAAGGCAGCCTCCTCTTGAAATACCTGCGGACAAAGGGGTGTTCTTGCGACTCCGGTTTACCTGATTTTAGAAACTGGTTGGGAGAGATGCAGAAGGGGTGTGGGGGGGTGTGTGGGAGACCCTCGCTTCTTTCCAGCATCGCTCACCTTTCAGCAAACAACAGAGCCCAGAAGAGCCAGGGATTATTTCCCTGCCTTTCCATTAAGCTTGAGAACAGGAATTGCTGGCTGAAGCACAGTCATCAGGGTAGAGCTGTCACTCTCCGAGAGAGTGATAATTAATTTGAATGTTTTAAAGGTAAAAGAAAAAATAGCAGGTGTCTAAATGTGAGCTCCCCGATTTGCACTGCAAATACTTCAAGAAGTAACCCTGACCCACCCACCCCTTACAATGCAATTACCCGCAGCCATGGCTTGTAAAAGTTGCCCATGACAAGATGGGCACCATATAAGTTTAACAAATAAATGGCATGAAGCTGGTTTAAGCAGTATGCAGGATTCCAAGAGCCAAGATGCTTTGATGTGGGAGGTAAAACTTTACATGCCCACTGCCCCCCACCCAAAGTGCATTCAATTTCTCTCATTACTGGTCCCTAATAAGATACTTGGTCTCAAGATCCTTGTAACCAAACAGCATCAACCTATCATGATGAACAAGACTCTAGTTTAACTAGAAGCCCGATAATGCTTTCTAGAAGTACATGTATGTTCAGTCAGGTTTTATAAATGTATCCCATTTTCCAACCTTGTGCCTTTTTAAATGCATAGTAGCATTTCTGTTCTGACTACCTCCAGGTTAGGGAGATACTGGAGTTCCCACACATCTTCAACTACGCCTCAAGTGGACTTCGGTGTTAGCCTTATGAATCTAACCTGTACTGTATGTAGAGTTGCAATGTTTCTCCTAATTCAGAAAATTGGGTCAATGAAGACAATCATGCTTAAAATAAAGGAGACAAACCATGTGTGGGAAGTATATCTTTGAGGGTGGATTGGTTTGAACATATCTGAATCTCAACACATAATCCCAAGCAAAACCATCTAGCAATTTTTTTCTGCAGGAAAAAAAAAGGTAAGTTTGTGGAACATCCTTTTGTCTCAGATTTATATATTAGAAGATGCTATCATGGACTTTTTTTAAAAAAGGTTAGGCACAGAAAGTTATTACTGCAGTTTCTTCTGTTTTCCCATGAGCCAGAGTTCTGTGGGTAGAGAGAGAGGCTTGTGCACATTTGTAAACTAACAGCACCTCCTACAGGGATTAATTTGATATTGTCAAGTTAACATAGCTAGAGGCAATTTATCATTTATGTGTCCGTTTTCTTTTTTCTACGATTCTGATTTTTAACAAAATACTTGCAATTGCAACGTTAGATTTGCAAACATCAGAAATTCAAATGCAGACTCTGGAACTTCAGTGACTTGTGTCATCCATCACTACCAGCTCAGCTCTTTCACAAGATATGTTCTGTTACAGTACTACTCTAAATCACCCTTTGCCACAATCTTTTATCTTTAAAATGAAGTCTTTGCACACTTAAATCTCTTTTGAGGTTCTTCCAAACGCTCTTCCAAAGTTTCTCAAAATAAAGAGTGACCTTTCAAAGTTTGCTTAAAATATCGATCTTTCAGGGTGTCCACTTTGTCAAAAAAAAAAAAAAATCTCCTTAGGGGGATGTGAATATTTGCTATTTAGTACCGGAGGGAATCTTGGAAAGTAATCTGCCAAATACAAAAATGTAAGCAACTCCTTGCTTAATGTAAGATCCTCAGTCCTTAGGAGGAAATGGGACAACTTGCCACAGCCAACTCACCATGGGAAATCTAATCGTGGGGCAATTGTAACAATTCTATTTAATTATTTAAAACAAATTTTAAAAATGTAATTTTTGCCATTCACATTTCTGTCTCTCCTTTTGCATTCTTTAATTACTATATTCCACTAATTATTTGATATTAGGGTAACTCTTGCCCAGCAGTGAGCTGTCCTGTGGCAAGATGGCCATGACAAGTTAGCCATGGTGAGTTGGCTGTGGCATGTTGGCCCTGATGAGCTGGCACTGGTGAATTGTCATAGACCCGTCCTAGGAGGCAAAAGTCAAATGTAAACTGGGAATTATTTTTGGCCCCGTTTCTGTTTGAGAGAAGTACCCAGTTTAGTGAGGGAAGGAGAGAGCTGAATGGCAGAGTGAAGGCTTTCCAATCAACAGGAGCACAAAATTATAAGCACGTGCTCACCCATAGCTCCTTAAACTGACCTAAGAGTAACCAAGAACAGGGCACAAGAGAAACGCTTGCTAAGAATAGAGGGATCGGTACACTTAATCCTCTTGTGTGAAAGAAATGTAACAGCAGCAGCTGGGTGGCATGTTGCCAGTGCAGACAAGGCTGAACCAAATATCCCTTTTCTACCGAGAAAAAAAAGAAAAAGATATAAGATGCCTGGCACTACTTATCTATTATTCCGAAGGCCTTTTCAAAGCGGGGTGATACATTTTCCTGGGCTGAAACACAATTTTTGCTGAACAATGATTCCTCCTCTCTCCTCTATTCTCAAAGACACAAATAAGCCACGGATGGTTCCTGTTAAATTCTTACCCTTGTGTCGGCTTTGAAACAAACAGACAAACAAAAAATACTGCAGTATTGCGGGAAAGAAGTATTCAGGTACATAAGAGCTGACTGTCTGGAATCTTGCAGCATCTCGTTATATTGTCTGTCAGTAAAGAGGGACGTAGCCAGAAATGCTGGAGCCAATTCTCCTATAACCATGATGGCGAACCTATAGCACACGTGCCACAAGTAGCACGCAGAGCCAACGTGAGGCGTTGCCCTGTCAGCTGGCCAGTGCACATATGCGGGCTGGCCAGCCGACTTCAGCCTTCTTTTGAGGCCCTTTTTTGCCCTCCAGAGGCTTCCCTGAAGGCTCAGGAGTGCGAAAAACTGCCCTATGGACAAACCAGAAGTCACAATTCCTGAACTTCCAGGCTCCCCGTAGGTCCATTTATTTGCCCTCCAGAAGCTTCAGGGAAGTCCTGAGGCTTCGGAGGGTGTCCAGGGGAATGGGGGGGGGGGCTGTTTTTGCCCTCCTCAGGCTCCAAGAAAGCCTCTTGAGCCTGGGGAGGGTGAAAAAACCATGGCAAAAGAGCAGGGGAAGGTGTCGCTGGTCACATGCATGCGTATGCGGGGTGTGTGTATGTGTTACATGCATAGCATTATGGGTGTGGCACGCCAGCGCACAACTGCCCCTGTGCTTCCCTGCTTTTGGCATGGCAGCCAAAAAAGGTTTGCCATCACTACTCTATAAACTTAAAACCTACACACCGTATCTAAGCACTATCACTGATGGTACAGTCCACACAAAAACAACAACAACACATGCACTTGATGAATATTTTAAACTGTGGGAAATGCTTTTCCTATTATGGTTGGTTGCAGGGTCAATAGATGTTTAGACTGGGATTGGCATTTTTATCCACCTAGTTTACCACCAAGTGCTTCCCAAGGATTTGAGTTAGGCAGATGTTGTTTAAGAATATTAAAGGTATTTTGATAGGTGTCAGTTCTTCCAAATACAGCTGCCTTTCACAATTGACTGGTGGTGATTTTATCAATGCCGATGGTGTTCAAGTGGTGTTCCAGATGTTCTCGGATTGCACCCATTATCATTATTGGTGTTACCTTTGCTTTCTTTTGCCACAGTCATTCTACTTCTATTTGAAGGTTTCTGCATTTTGTGATTTTTCTCCAGTTTTTTCTCCTCTCTTCTTCTGTCTCCAGGTACTGCAATGTTCACAATCCAGACTTCGTTTTTGTCTTTCTTATTGCCGTATGCTAAATAATGTTTTTTCTTATAGACAACCGTTAAGTATGGAGTGTTAAATGGTAGGTGCCAGTCTGTTTGAATTCTAAAGTCCAAGAGCACTTTAGCTTCTTCGTTCTCTATTATATTGTTTATTTTGTAGTCCATCAGGTCTTGTCTGTAGGCAAATGGCATTTCTTGCAGATATTCCAAATTATTGTTACTTTATCATGCTGTTTTTTGTCAGTCAGTGCACTCTTCTTGCACCAGCTAAGTGTTCCACTGTTTCTTCAGCTTCTTTGCAGAGGCAGCATTTGCTGTCATTAATTTCTCAATTCTGGTTTTATATGCATTTGCTCATGAGGTTTGGTCTTGTACAGCCAGTTAACTCCTTTCTCTTTCTTCAACTTTCCAGCTCTTAGTCATGAGCCTTACTGTTTTGTTTTGCCTGCTAGTTCTTTTTAAAATTTTATTTTGGTACTAGCCATGCAAGACTGTGCTTTGCCATGTCTCTTCTATTTTTCATTTGATGTTTCTTGTAGGCCAGTTTGATCTCTTCTATAGTCAGTAAGCCTTCACAGAATACTAACTTTAGTGCATTTTCTTTAGTCCTTCAGATATTCTTCCAATAGCTTTTTTTTGTCTTCAACTATCTGGGGAATTTGTGCAACATTCAACATCCATCTACTTTCCTTTTTAACTAGAGTCTGCCAACATTACTGTGTGGATGAAGGGCATGGTTCACTGTCATTATTTTTCTGTTCTTCCTATCCAGGGCTTTTAGTTCTGTTTGAGTCCAATCCACTATTCCAGCTGTGTATCTAATGATTGGAGTTACCTTGATGTTAATTACTTGATGGTATTTCCTCCACTGAATTTGGACTAAGATCAAGCTTCTTCTTGTCTTCAGTGTTCTTGATGTTGTCAGCTTGAACAATGCCCGGTTTAGAAGTAATTCTTTTTCTGATGCTGTTTGTCCAAAGAGCTTCAGATCGTTTATGTAAAGAAGGTGCAACAGTTTGGAAGATGTCTTTGATGTTTGATAGCCACAGCCTGACTTCTTCAGTATTGTTGACAAAGGAGTCAATGCAGTAACAAACAGTAGTGATGATAGAGTAGTGAGTTTCATTGAAAGATCCTCTCTTGATATTAACTTCTACTATTATTATTTTAAACTAAAGTCACAAATCTTTACTGGGATAGACTAGATATGTATTTTATCATCCAGAAACATTATATACAAGAAATAAGAACTGTCCAATTTCATCAATAGCTCCAATGTTTACAGGGAAGTCAAGGATTTTAATTGTTCAAGTAAGAGGGGAAAACAACTCTATCTAGTTTATATATTATTTTTATTGATAATAAGGCCATAGAATGTATTTTCATTCTGTGAACATGCCACCACTTTATTACTTTGCATTCAAAAGCCACAGTTTAATTGTATAAGTTTTATTATAAAACTTATGATGAAAGTTAAAGATGTAACATACATCAAAGCTCAGCTTTGCAGAGTCACATTTCATTTTTATGCAAAAATCTCAGCATGGTAATGCAAACCAGTACAGAAAAACAAGCATTAATGAAGAAGATTTAAACTATAGCAAGAGTGCAAAATTGCTTGGCATCCCACTAATGAGGTCTACCACATCCTTCAAATCTTAACCATAACGATCTGCAGTTTAATAAGATAGGGCTGGAATGGACGTTATATTTCTGTGGCACACAACACTTAGAAATTCGTAACACAAACAATATTTTTCTCAAGTGCCGCAAAATAACTGACATTGTGGTACCAATGGGAGTCCACACATTTAGATGGTTGTGATGATCTACTTTCACAAGGACAAAACACATTGGCCTATGTTGAACAAGGCTGCTCTGTTGCTTTAACTTAGGCAAACATCCTCAAAAAAAGAAACTAAAAGTTCAGATCAAAATAATCTGGTTTTCATGCCTCTTAACAGGAATTTTATTCCAAACCACAATAATGCAAACAAAATAATTCCATGTTTCTGGCTTCTTTTGTTTCTTGAAAGGCTTGTCTAGATATATTATCTAAAGAAAAAAAAACACTATTGTTGAAACTCCAGTATTGTACACGAATATCAATGGCAAAAGAAAGCTAGATGCGCCAAATAATTTTTCTTCCCACTCCCCACCACCTCCAAATTAAATGACTCCAATGGAAAAACCTGCTTTGTGTTTATTTGCTTGTTACAAGATAGACACAACGTAAGTATACAAGAATCTTTGAAGTGTGAGGCTGAGATTTTTTTCTAAGAGCTTATGGGACCTAGAAGAGCACAACTGGAGTCCTTCCCAAGAGGGAAAGAAAGAAAGAAAGAAAGAAAGAAAGAAAGAAAGAAAGAAAGAAAGAAAGAAAGAAAGAAAGAAAGAA
>JAPKID020003476.1:0-12339 GCA_026931265.2 Tropidonophis doriae
GAAGAATAATTAATCTTTGTATGAAGCCTTGGTGCGGCCTGCACCCCTGATATGGATGCCTTCAAAATATTTATTATTACCCTATGTACCCTTGTCCCTAGAAAAAATTGTAAAAACCAATAAAACTTTTTGAATACAACATTCCTTTCTCAGAGAGAGTCAAGTACATCTTGCCCTGCACCTAGAAGGGCATGGCTAGAAAGCATCTCTAGTTTGGATGATGACTGATTGGGCCATGTGAATTGTGGGTGCTGGGCAGGGACTTGAAATTTCATTTGGGTGGAGAAAACCTGGAGCCTTTCAGATTTGCATTTTCCCAGATGTGCCAATATGAGAGCTCTAATAAAATGGAACTTTGAGGAACTTTAAGCCTCAGAGTCTTCTTTTGTTGGGGATGTTTTTTGGGAACTCTAACGCAAAGACTGACACAATTCTTTGAATCAGAATTGAATATAAAAACATAAGAAACAGTCATTGCTCAGCATTCATAATTATTCATCATTCACCATCACTTTTCACCCATTTTGTTTAATGTGAAGCCATTGATTTGTGGTCAGATATCATCCATTTTTCTCAGGCTGAACAGATGCAGTAAAACAGAGCACGTGATGACAATTAGTTTTGGTGGCAACATGCCTTTGTTTAAAAATTTTTTTGCAACATTACAAATGATAAACCTATCTATCTAAGTCTGGCTAAATGGAAACTGTATATGTGTTTGCTTCAGATCATAAGGCTACAATATACGAGCATTTGATTTGAGGGAAGTTGAATACAGTAAAAGTGAAGCTGAGCTCCTATTTTACATAGCAAATATAAACTCGAAATGTACTTAATATTCACTTTTCTGATGAGGTTTACTGAAGAAAGAATCTAAAATGTGACTCAATTTATCTGCAGCTTTGTGTAGACTCCTAGAATTCCAAATATTTTGATGAGTGGATACAAGTTCACTAATCTGAAAGTGTGGGATGTTTTTGCCGGATACTATCCTAATACTAATACTTTTTCCTATCTCTAGGAACTACAGTTGATTTATGTATAATTTATTTCAACAAATTGTAATCATATCAAGCAATCTGTACAGTTCTAGGTGCTCTCTAAACCTGGTTGTTTGCTTGCAATCGTTTCATTATCCAGCTAGGTAACATCATGAGTACAAATTTCTGTTTTTTTAAATTAACAAGTGGGAGAAGAGTCTCACTTCAGCCAATGGGAGAGGGCTGCCCCTTGGAGGCACAATCTCTGGGCCTCACCTGGTGCTCTATGGACAGGAACACTGTCAGCCTTGTATCTCAGATAGACGAAGTAGTGCAGCAGGATAATGTATGAATTAAAACAAAATATAAATAAACAAGCACTTCAATGGTTAACCAAATGCTTTTAGTAAGTCCAAAACCTATCCCTATGTTAGCAGGTTAGGATTATCCAACATGCATGATCCGTTGCTCCAATTCTAACTCATTTACACACAGACATGCACAGTTAAAGCAGGGGTGGATTTCTGATGGCACTTTTGCCAGTTTGGTGCACGTGTGATTTGTGCAGTTGCCTGTAAATAGGTCTGTGCATGCGCAGAACATTAAAAATATATTTTAAAAAGATGCTGCGGTGACTGGGGAACCAGTTCAGGGGCGTGGCGAGCATACTGTCCCTACCAATTCGGCAACCCAGTCACTATTTCCACTACCGGTTCCACTAAAACCGGTGTGAACCAGTAGGAACCCACCTCTGGCTTACAGGTACATCCTGAATGGAACATTTTGTCATCAATCAAAGATCTGAATAAAAGGAGAACTCCATCTGCAATTCCAGAACTAAAGAGCCATTCCATTTCTACTTCTGAAGTTTTATCTCAATTCCATTCATAAACCTTTCCTGTTTATCAAATTTAATAGGTGTCATTTGTCAACTCCTTTGCAATTCTAACATAATACTTAACTTGTAATTAGAGACTGTTTCCAAGAGTTTTGTCATTCAGCTTTGGATATGCCTGGATTGTGTATAAATCCGAATGTAACCCAATGCAAAGTGTTTGTGCAGCTTATCTATTGCTCAGTTGTTTGGGGAATTTTCTTGTTTCTATCTGTCAAATACTTTCCCCACAGAGATTTAACCGCCACTGATAACGTCATGCCACCATTTATGTATTAAACTGATTAACCTTGACATGCTTGATGTCTGTTTTATGGATTATCTACATTATTATTGCAATTTAGGCTGAATGTTACTCTTGGACTGAGTAGGACCTCATTCCTAAAAGTGGATAAGGCAAGGCAAAGCTGGGCAAAAATAACATTTAATTCCCCTGAATCAAATAAAATTAGTTTTAGTAAAGTTATACTGAATTCAGTACAAAATTATTTATCCCCTCTCCTTGTACTTAATACTTTTCATCTCTCTCATACGAAAAAATAAATAGATCGATGGAAACTTTTAGAAGAATTCTGAGAATTGTAAAAGATAAAGCTGTCCGACTCTAGGGGGCAGTGCTCAGCTCGGTTTCTTAGCCGAGGGAGCCAGCATTGTCTGAAGACATTTTCTGTGGTCATGTGGCCAGCATGACTATATGCCAAGGCACACAGAGTGCTGTTACCTTCCCACTGAAATGGTACCTATTTATCTATTCGCATTTGCATGCTTTCGAATTGCAGAAGCTGGGACAAATAACAGGCGACCACCCATCATCATCATCATCATCATCATCATCATCATCATCATCATCATCTGTATTGTCACTGTAATAATATTGTAATAAAATTACAATGAAATTGGTTTGAGCGCCGTGCCAACACCTGCACCAGGTGGGGTACAGACAGCAGTGACAGCCACAACAGGAATCTCACCAGGCAAACAAAAAGGCCGACAAATGACAGTTGAAACAAAATGGTTGACAAATGACAATTGAAAAGGATCAATTGTACTTTGTCTTTCATTATCCATCTCTTCAAATCTGTCTGGCATTCTAGGGGTTGGTGGAAGAGGAGCACGTCTCCCCCTTGTTGCAATGAACTCTGAGGAATCACACTTAGCATTTTTTCCTCTCTCTCAGCTTTCCCATCATGTAGTGCTCAGGTCTCAAACCTGGACTGTCAGCTTTCCAGCTGACAAGCTCAGCATCTTTAACCACTGAGACTTTGTGCCTCCCTGAGAAATATAGGGCCATGTAATTAGATATTAGCATTTGCTATCTAATTAGATTGTTTGCATCCTTCTTGACAGTGCCCTCAAGTTTTGGTTATGTTATCAAACCTGGGGAGAATCAGAGAACCAAAGACTTGCTTAGATGGCTCCATTGCTGAGGTAGCCATTTTTATCTTCTTTTTGCCTTTGTATATTCATTTTTAGGATGCTTATCTTTGAATATGGATTTTATATTTTTCTATCTGTTTTTTTTCTATCTGGCATTTAATTCAATAATTGTATATCTCTCAGAGTACTTTTTTGTGAGATAGACAAATATAAAAATGTGTTTAATTAATAAATAAGTGTATCCCTGTTTGGGTGAAGCTCTATTGCCTTTTAGAGTGTCATGGTTTTTAAAAAATCTATCACCTTTTCTCTGCTGTGTTCTCCTTGTTAAATAAAGAACAACACATAAATGCTATTTTATTTTGTTTGTGTATTGTTATTATTTGTAACTACCCCAATCTCAGGACACTGGGTGGTTTATAAATACATTTTTAGCAAATACATAAATACAGTATAAATACATTTTTAGCAAATACATAAATACAGTATAAATATTTTGACGTAACTAGTGTGTATCGTATTTTTTTTCATTTATGCCAAATTTCACTATATAATTTATAAATGGCTTTTTATTTAAAAAAAACCCTACAATTTAAAAAAAAGGCTGTGGGTTTTACAAAATGCATTCCAGAGATCCACAGAGGAAATTGGAAGTCTCTGAAGAACTTTGAATTTAGAGCTTTGCTATCAGTGGCAGTATCAATGGGGACAGAATTTGTCCTTTCATACTTTGCATTTTGCAGAGGTTGTTAGTAGCATGAAACAAAGGGTCCTTGTTATATTGTTGTTCTATGACCTGTTTGTTCAACTTCACTAAAATGAAGTTCAGTTGTGTGTTTTTAATAAACACCTGAACACCAGGGATTGTTTTTTTTAAACTGTAAGAATTAAAAGCAAGTGACTGAAAATATTCTCCACGAAGTATGTTATTCCCATTATGCAATTATGTCTGGGCATTCCTCCACTACTTCATATTTTTCATTCTGGGTTATCTTCAGGATGTATATTTCAACAGAAACTTCATTCCTTTCCTTTGGATAGCACTTTCTTTTGTATCTTTTAATAATTAATCACAGCAGATCGGTGGTGCAATCCTCTGAAATATTCTACCACTGTGCTCCTGTGCAGCACTAAAAAAGGAATATTTTGAACCCTTCTGAGTCTGCAAAGGTAAGTAGAACAGCGAGGGGGGGGGAAATCCACTGTGCCACGTGATTTAGATTAGTTAGAAAGCAGGAAATCTGATAATTCTAGCCAATATAAATTGCACAGCATAGCTGATTGTCGGAAAAACTGGTAGCATTTTTTATGACTGGTTTGGGTGAACCAGTAGCATTCTATACTACTGGTTCAGGTGAACTGCTCGGAACCGATAGCATTTCATCCCCGCAGTAGAAGATTACTATTCAATTGACAGTTCGGCTATAGGTTTACTGTATGCAGTTGACAAATAGATAAGGGCCATTATAGAACAAGGGCATTATTTAATTTCTCCAGTCATAATACGTAGTCCAAAATGGGTAATACCATCTGAAACTAAATTTTGGTATTCATTCAATATATCTTTCTTTTAAAAAATGAATTTCATTATTTTTTTAAACCTAGGGTTCAAATTCCTATTACTTTCAAATTACCTAGAAAGTGATAATTTGCTGTGGAGTTAATCTCATAGACAACTGCAGGTAGAGCTAAGTGTTGATCTGAGATACTTTTTATTGCTTAAATCAGAATACAATTTGAAGAATGGCAGAATTTCACTAGAGCAATAATGCCAACTGCATTTACAGTACATAATATTTTTTTGCTGTACGTTTAAATATAGCACAGTTAAAAACACAGAGGTTAAAAATAGAAGTTACTCCTAGCTCAAAAGTTTGCAACCTCAAAGAGTGGGATATATGAGAAGAGGCATTGAGTGACTCTCTGAAGTTGGAGATGTTTGGAAGTGCAGTGAATGAAGAGAGCAAAGGAAGGTCCTTTCCACCACATCATGTAAACCAGTGCAAGTTATTTCCTTTTTTTAAAGTTTACGTTTTGGACGGTTAAAAGTATGCCGTTCTCTTGACTGCATCCTACAATTCTGAAGTGCTGCCTTTGTGATTCACGGAGGATACTGATGATCAGAATAAATGGGAGCCAGTAGTTTAAGATCAAGCTGAATACTTCAATGAGCAGAACTGGAGTCTATTATTCCACAGAAGTGCAATAGATGAGAAATGAATTAGCCCTTTCCTACAGAAGACATTGCCACCTACCCACAGTTTTTTACAGAAAGATAGCTTGGAAATAACTGCTATGTTTAAGTAGATCACATAACAAATTATGGAAGTTTAACTGTTCTTTGAACCAATGGTGAAATTCAATTTTTTTTTTAAACTACTGGTTCTGTGGGGGTGGCTTGGTGGGCGTGACAGGGGAAGGTTACTGCAAAATCCCCATTCCCTCCCGATCAGCTGGGACTTGGGAGGCAGGGAATAGATGGGGGCGAGGCAAGTCAGAGGTGGTATTTGCTGGTTCCCCAAACTACTCAAAATTTCCGCTACTGGTTCTCCAGAACCTGTCAGAACCTGCTAAATTTCACTCCTGCTTTGAACAAACATTATCAAACGAGCAGCTGTTTGAATGTAAGAAAACACAACCTACAATGACATTTAAAAATACTGGTTGTTTTATAGTGCCATCAGTAGATTGTAGAAAAACAACAATCATACAGAATGATCCTTCCTATAGCATGGGAAGTTACAGGAGGCCCTTGCATTTTTCTGACGTCATTAATTGGATGTTAGAAATTCAATAAAGGTGGCATGATTCTTTGATTTAGCTGTTCTGAGTTTAGTTCATGAGGAATGGGGAAATATAATACATCCTTCGCCTGTTCTATTGCATTTATTTTTGACACACTCCCTCCCTCCCCTCCCCTCTAGTCTGTTTACAAACCAAGAAACTAGGGGCGGTCTCTTCTGAGCCTCGTCACCCACACTCCTTCTGTGAGCTCAGATGACTTTTGTCTGACCACTCCCTTGACTGCATCTCTTTGTTGTCTCCCAAGGTTATTCTTACATATCTTTACACTGCTTCAACTTTTGTTTGTTCTGAGAGAATAATTGGTTTTTGAGTACCCAGTTTATAAAAAAAATGTTCATGCATAAAGTTGAACCCAAGTTTATTAGTATGTTAGCAAAGTAGATACTACTGATGAACAAGTTTCCTTGACTCCTGTGCATCCCTCCAAATCGGCTCTGCTTTAACAGCTCCCCAAATCTGCTTCTTGTGGGTTGGGGAGCCATTAGAGCAGATTTGGAGCACACAGAGCCAAATGCAGTTAAAGATAGCATGAGACGTTTCCACTGAATGTGTACACATCCATATGCCTGATGTTGTTTGAAACCAGATAATTATTTCCTAGTAATATCTTTGCCCTGATTTCCATCTGGCCCTGGATCCAAGAACCTTTCAGCCACTTTTTTCAAAATGGTGGCATAGACTTAGTCTTTTCCAAGCCATCTATTGTTACTGACATGGAAGAAAGATGTAAATACATATTAATCAACATTGTTCACTGCATGCACACTTATTCTGTTGGTTTAATGAATGATTACCAATTAGTAAACACTTTAATAGGTGAAATAGGAGAATAGGAGAAACTGGTAGCTCATTAATTCATGTGAAGTATAGAATGACCTTGTACATATGTTTTTAGATGTCCTGAAAACTAATGTGCCTGATTTTTTAATTTGCTTTTTAAAGTAATGGCCAAATGGTCATCTTCCAGCTTTAAGTTTAAAAACCTACTGAGTATTTATATTTATATATATAGTACTTGTTTGTTTGTGTGTGTGTGTGTGTGTGTGTGTTTTGTTTCTGCTAAACAGAACTGAAAGAAAGTGGAGAAATTAATCATGAGACCAAATGGATGTACACGGAATAAAAACAGAAGAATAGTAGCCATTAATGAGGTATATTGGACTTTGGGGAGGGGCAGTTGCCCATGGTTTAATGTTTACAATGGTTGGATCAATACTTCTAATTAAAGGCAATAAAAGCTAAGCGGTTAAAATATAACCTTATTTTCACACTCCTGTGGATCAGGCAACTGGCTAAAATGTATGAATAATAGCAATTATACAATTGACACAAAGCAGAATGAGAAGAGATGCCATTCTGCCCCTGCCATCAAGTCTTTTAAATGATCTGGATGGGCAGATGGGTCCAGCAATTGCCAATCCTTTATGCAGACTGTTCCATTATGCTTTACTTTGGATGACCACATCACACCAAAGAGAGTTTGATGACAGGGTGTCAATGAGGGTGTGGGAAGTCTTTTGTCTTTTTAATATACCTAACAAATTAAATAAACATGCATTTAAAGTTCAAAAACTTTAATGCCTGAAAGTTCATTTAATTTTGCTATGACCTGAAATCTTGTAAAAAATAAAAATAAAATGTGAATACCAAATAGTGGTGATCTTCCAAGATTTTAGTCATTTAAAGAAAGATACTTTGGCATCCAAATGATGGGCACTTACTGAAATATAGTATTGGATCACCTATTTATGCTTTCTATAAAGGTGAAGTTTCCCCTTGCACATATGTGCTAGTCATTCCCAACTCTAGGAGGTTGTGTTCATCTCCGTTTCAAAGCCGAAGAGCACTGTTGGAAGACGTCTCCATGGTCATGTGGCTGGCATGACTAAACACCAAAGGCGCAAGGAACGCTGTTACCTTCCCACCAAAGGTGGTCCCTATTTTTCTATTTGCATTTTTACATGCTTTCGAACTGCTAGGTTGGCAGAAGCTGGCACGAGTAACAGGAGCTCACTCCGTTACCTGGCGCTAGGGATTCGAACTGCTGAACTGCCAACCTTTCTGATCGACAAACTGAGCTTCTTAGCCACAGAGCATCCCTATTATAGAGTACCAGCTTTCTATACAGGTACATTATTAATACAGTTGGTCACAGTCAGCCATATGTTCAAAGTTGTTTTAGCATTTTTGTTTACTTATCAAGTCCTTCACAAGGACTTGGGATAGGCAGATGTTGTTATTTACAATATTAAATTATCATTGCAGGATGTATTTGTGACAGATAAGCATCTTTTCTTCCAGTACTGTAGTCCTGCAGCTGCTGGCCCTGGTTGCTCAGCCCCCAGTCCTGAAACCTGTAGCCTACTTATCATTGGATGTCCAGAACTCCAATACCTAGTGCAATCCTTGTCGACATGGGCAACCACTGATTTGATATGGGTTTCAGTAAATTACATCTCACCATATTGTTTAAGGGAGAAACATTATTTGCTTGTCCTCTGTCTGGTATGGCTGAAACTCTGGCATAGTTCTTGTCTTCCTCATAGCACAAGATCTCCACAACCAACTCAAGATAGTGCTTAATTGTAAGATTACTCTTACATTGATTTTGTCAATGCCGATGGTATTTAGGTGATGGTATGGATCACTTGGGATTGCACCAGAGACACCTATCATTATTGATACATTTTTTATTTCTTTCGCCACAGTTGCTCTATTTGCAGGGTTCATCAAACAGCCAGCTACATGTTTAGACTAGCTTGGCATTATTATTTCACTGTGTTTATTATTAATTATTATTCTTTTTATCCTGTTTACTATGGTAAATAGTTAAACTTGCCAAAATGCCCAAACTCTACATCTTACCTCTTAAAACAGATACTTCTAAACACAATTTCTTCTGAAAGAGCACTTTTTGTGTTCTTTTTCAAAGGCGAAAAGCTGCACCGAAACATTTGTAGTAGTAGTACTAACTCAGGAAACAAGGTACATTTTGACTGACTAGTCTGAATATGCTTAACAGTGACACGGAACAAGATTCTCCAACAGCCAGATGAATCTGGGAAGGTTCTCCAGGCAGACACCTGACACGTTCCTGCTGGTTGTCCCGGTCATCTGGCCTTTGGATCTTCCCGGTCATCTGGCCTTTGGATCTCCAAGGAAGCTTGTCCAAATACATCAGACCACATTTCCCATCAACCCAGCCACCCTGTCATGTTGGCTCTACACATGTGATGGTGCTGGGTTGGGAAAGCTGCCTCCAACCGGATCTATAGAGCAGATGTTCTGCGTTAAACACAAGCATTCTGTGTAAACACTTGGGCTGGGAACATAAAAACAAAATCAGTAAGAAACCATCAACCACAACGAAGGTTTACTTCCCACTCAAAGGAATTCGCTTCGGGGTGGGGGGGGAGTCTAATTTTATTTTAGCAGGCTTTAGCAACATTATCCCCAGAGACCCAAGCAAGGAGGCCGCTTTCCTGACGGTAGGAAGACCGAAGGCTGAGAGTCACTCAGCCACACCTCCAAGCCCTGGTTCTCCCTGCGTCCAGAAGTTGCTTTGACTTGCCCAGCAGCCGGGTCCGTTCACTTCACACACGCGCCAAAACCTCTACCTCATCCCCACACCCAGTTCCACCGGTTGAGCGGCGGGCGCGCTCTCTCCAAACCGCGGGGAACTTCCTGCCTCTCTGGCAGGGGCGGGTGCTTTGCTTTCGTGCTTTTGGGGTTGCCTTTCCTCACGCCTTGGCACCTCGCCCCCATATTGTCCTGCCCGCTTTCGGTTTCTCCCCCACCCTCCACCTCTTCCTGACCCTCCAGCCCAACCTGACTCCTCCCTTCCCTCCCTCCCTCTCTCTCTCTCTCTCTCCTTTTCCCCGGTTGCTTTTCCTGCGCACAGCGGGGCCCCATCCTGACAGGGAGTGACAAGCCAGGAGATTTTTGCCCTCCGTCTCCGAACTTCTCTAATGTTTAACTTGGCGCTGCTGACGACCCAGCGTATCCGGGCGGGCAGGGAGGGAGGGAGGGAGGGAGAGCCTGAGGAAAAGGCGCCCGCCGCCGCTGTTTCTTCCTCTTTTTACACATTGCTTTCCCGGGAAGCCAAAGAACCGGCACTTCCCGCAATGAAGGTCAGTAAGTGGGGTTTCGCCCCTCGCGTCTAGCTCAGCAGCGGCTGTTCGCGCGCGGCAAAACTCGGCGCTTCCTTGCGCGAAGGCGAAGGCAGGCGACTCGGTGGCGCCCGCCTCTCAGCTCGAGGTGCCCCGCGGCTTTTGGGCAAGGGGAGGGGAAAAAAAAAAGAACTTCGCCGCTTTCTGGGTTGTTGCGCGGTTGAAGGCGCCCCACGACTCAAACGTTCAGCCTGCTGCACACGTGGCGGCGTCGCTTCTGAAGAGAGCGGTTTTGCTGTCAGCCCGCCGAACGTTGCTGTCCTGAACAACACTTAAGCGGATAGCCTTCCTTCCTTTCAACAGAGCCTCCCAGCTGTACCTTTGCACAGGCAACCAAACGTCAATCAGTAGCAAAGTTCTTCGCCGGGAGGGCGGTGTGTGTGTGAAATTCTTGTGGCCCAAATCGATTTTGACAGAAAGATTAAACACCGCAGGCTTGTTTTTCTCTTGCTTGGACCCTAAAAACAAGTTTGGAGTTCGATTTTGTGCCCGCCCTTGGGTAGTTGCAAGCCACATACTCCAGTCACCTTTGGCAGGAGGCAGGGACCACAGAAATACTCCTGCCCCGTGTTGTTTGTTCGCAGCGTTCAGAAGTATATTTCTTTTTCAAACCAGAGGCATAGACCCTAGTACAAAAAAAAAAGAGGCTTGATTGATTTGCATGCCTATAATGTGAAGATGAAACCTGTATGATTGCAGCGTAGATGTTCTCATAGTAGAGAAATGGGCAGCTAACCTTGTGAAATCGACACACAGGTCCAGGCAAGGATCTGCACTATCGAATGGGAGTTACCAGGTTAAAAGGATTGTATGTGAAATCCAATGTAATCCTTCTGGAAGAGTTGCTAGAATAAATGTCTTAACTGTTGAGATTCTACCACCCCTTAGAGAAATAAATTTCATATTAGAATCCTACTGTTTATATAGTGATAAGAGTGCTACCTGGCAGGTTGTTTATATTAAACGAGTAATCAAAGGCGAGGGGAAATCAAATAGCTAAAATCTTTTCGGTAATAAATATGGTCAATTTGGGGCAGTAGTTAAGGAAGGAATTCTAAGGAACTAAAAGTTCTAAACCTGCCTTGGTGTGAAACCAGCTGGATGACCATTGACCAGTGATTTATCTTAGTCCTCTGAAGAAGGCAGTGATAAACCACTGTTTTAAAATCTTGCTTCCCCCCCCCCCCCCAAAAATAAGGACTTGTCCATATGCACTGGACAAGAACCTGATTCAAAGGACGTAATAATAATAACAATAAATATAACTGGAGAACAATCCTGATGATTGGCGAGGGTATTTTTAAAAAACATGGCAAGGCCGGTTGATAATCTAGCTGTATTTTTCTGTATTCTCCACAAAAAACAAGCTTTTTACCCCCAATTTATTCTTTGAATATTCTGGCTTCAAGGCTAATTTTATCAAAAATGCTTGGTAGGATGATTGAAGGAAGTTTTTATTCACAGATGCTTTTCAGATGCATAAAACCTAATTAGTACTGTGAATTCAAATAATATTTTAACATAAAATTAAAATAAACCACTCAACTGAGAGACAAGAAACCTGTATCGCGTGCAGAGGGGAGTTACTATTTTGTAATGTCATGGCTGTTAATTAGATAAATGAAATTCCCTGAATTTTTGAAACTTATCAGAAAAAGTACTGTTTTGTTTTGGGGGGGATGGAATGCAATTTTGGAGGGAAAAATTGAATTTAGGTTTAGCACCCTTTATGAATATAGGGACGCAGTGATCATAAAAGTCATCAGTTTGACGGTTTGAATCCCTAGTGCCACATAAGAGACTGAGCTACCATTACTTGTCCCAGCTTCTGCCAACCTAGTAGTTCGAAAGCACACAAAAATGCAAGTAGAAAAATAGGGACCACTTTGGTGGGAAATGCACCTTTGGCATTTAATCATGCTGGCCACATGACCACAGAGACCTCTTTGTGACAGCACTGGCTCTTCGACTTTGAAACGGAGATGAGCACCGCCCCCTAGAGTCAGGAACGACTAACACATATGTGTGAGGGGAACCTTTACCTTTACCTTTAAAGAAAAGTTATCCATTTCCAAGGTTTGAACCTTAACTAAATCATAATAAAACTGCATCA